>SJYC01029532.1:0-14509 GCA_006408675.1 Madoqua kirkii | reverse complement strand
TGATGCTGGGAGGGATTGGGGGCAGGAGGAGAAGGGGATGACAGAGGATGAGATGGCTGAATGGCATCACAGACTCAATGAACGTGAGTCTGAGTGAACCCCAGGAGGTGGTGATGCACAGGGAGGCCTGTCGTGCTGCAATTCATGGGGATGCAAAGAGTCAGACATGACTGAGCGACTGAACTGAACTGAACTGATGATATGTTTCAGTTTTCATCCAGCAGCATGTGATATCTTAAATTATAGATAAAGGGATATATAGAAAGAAATGTTGTTTTGCAATTTCATCTCAAAAGCACATTTATTTCTTATATTTCTATTACAGTTTTAAAAGGGAACAAGGAAAATAATACATCTGACAACTATTAAAAATTGGTATCTGCCAATTTTAGTTCCAGAGAAAATAGCGCTTAATGCATTAAGTGAGATGAAGTCATATTGGTACAAAGCAAATTTCATCAGGACAATATGAGTTAGAAACCTTAAATCACCTAACAGCAAACCTTTGATATATATGAAACTAAAATTCATATAAATTCAAGAGGTAATTGAAATAGATGTGTAAGACTTTATATATGCAAAATAATTTCTGTTTCGTTAAAAATTTAATGAAATATGCACTCAAAACTGACCCTCTATTACGTCTTAAAGAACATGTCAACCAATTTACCAAATCAGAAGTCAATGCAAGCCATATTTTCTGGAAACAATGCTACTGTACTCTTCTAAATATCTATGGTCATAGAGGAAATCTGAATGTAAATTACAAATATTTATAAATAAATAATGACAGCAGTATGTGTCTGTCTGTCTGCATGTTTGTATCTTATAAAGTGGTACTTGGGTGAAACTTTCTAGTATTAGATATATTTGTTAGGAAACCATAAAGAAATACACTGTGGATTCATTTAAAGAACGTAGAAAACACAAAATACACAAAAATATAAAAAGAAGAAATTAAGAGGAAAAAGAATTACCTATATAAAAAAAGTATAAACTAAATGCTAATTCTTGGTAAAAACTAATAAATACAAAGTCTTTGATAAGCCTGACCAAAGGAATAAACGTAAATTTCACAGCTTTTGACAAATGCATAGTCTCACGCATCCATCCTTACAATACCACGTAGAACAGATTCGCCACCATAAACATCTCCTGTGTCCACCTGTGAGTTTCTCCAGCACGCTGATTATCATTCTCATATCATGTAGAGTGCTCTTACTGCCCGAAAGGTCTTCTGCACTCTTTATTCATATCTCCCCACCTCACACCCTGGTAAATGATAACCTATTCATTGTACCCATAGTTTCACCTTTTCCAAAATATCATTTGATTGGAATCACACAGTGTATAGCCTTTTTGGAAAGACTGTCTTTTTCCACTCGGCAATAGGCATTTAAGTTTCGTACATATATTCTGTGGCTTGAAAGTTCATTTGTTTTATGCTGCATGCTATCCCATTGTACGGGAATAACATATCTTATTGAACCAGTCACCTTTTAAAGAAGGTGGTTGCTTCCAATTTGGGAAATTATGAATCAAGTTGTAAAAATTTGTGCAAATTAGTGCAAACATGTTTTCACCTCATTCATGTGAACCTTTAAGATTGGAATTGCTGGACTGTACAGTAGACTCAGGTTTCCATGTGTAGGCGCTGAATTGTTTCAATTGAGTCTAACTCTTGCAACCGTCTGTAGCTCACCAGGCTCCTCTGTCCATGGAGTTCTCCAGACAAAAATAGTGGACGGGTTGCCATGCCCTCCTCCAGGGGGTCTTCCTGACCCGGGGATCGAACCTGAGCCTCCTACGTCTCCCGTATTGGCAGGTGAGTTCCCACTAGTGCTGCCTGGGAAGCCTGTGCTGAGCTTTGTAAGAAAGTCCTGTGTTACTCTGCATCCACGTGAGAGGCTCTGTTCTGCCTCCTAATACCGTTTGGCGGTGTCAGTGTTTGGGTACTAACCATTCGGATAGTTGTGTGATGGTATCTTGTTGTTTTGATGTGCAGTTTCCTGGTGATATATGATGCTGAGCATCTTTTCATGGGCTCATTTGGCACGTGTATATGTTCTTGGTGAGGTGTCTATTCATATCTTTTGCCCAGGTTTTAATTGGGTTGTTTGTTTTCTCATTGTTAAATGTTAAGAGTTTTTTGTACATTTTATATACAAGGCTTTTTTTTTTTTTTAAGCACATATAGGCTCTAAAATTTTTTCCCCTACTTTGTGGCTTGTACTTATTTTAACAGTGATGTTCAAAGAGCAGAATTTTTCTTTTAAAAGAAGTCTGACATCAACTTCATTTATTTCATGGATTGGGATTTTGGTATTGTTTCTAAAAATGCATCTTTAAACTCAAGGTCGATTTTCTCCTATGTTATTTTCTACAAGTTTTATGGCTTTGCATTTTACATCTGGGTCTATGACTCATTTTGAGTTCATTTTTAGAAAGGTGTTAGGTCTGTGTCATATTTTTTCCATGTACATGTCTCATTTTTCCAGTAGCATTTTTTAAAAGATCATACTTATTTCCATTAAATTTATTTTTTTCTTTGTCAAGGATCTGTTTGCTATGTTTGTATGGGTCTATTTCTGTGTTCTTTATTTTCTGTTGCACTGATCGATCATTTTGCCAATATTGCAGTTTTAATTACCGTAGCTTTATGGTAAGTCTTGAAGTCAGATTTTTCCAGTAGCATTTTTTAAAAGATCATACTTATTTCCATTAAATTTATTTTTTTCTTTGTCAAGGATCTGTTTGCTATGTTTGTATGGGTCTATTTCTGTGTTCTTTATTTTCTGTTGCACTGATCGATCATTTTGCCAATATTGCAGTTTTAATTACCGTAGCTTTATGGTAAGTCTTGAAGTCAGATAGTGTCATTCTGCAGATTAGTTCTTCTTCAATATTGTTTTGGCTATTCCAGATCTTTCGATTTTGGATATACTAAAAACTGGAGAGTCAGTTTATCAACATGTACAAAATAACTGACTGGGATTTTTGCCCGAGATTCCCTTGCATCTCTAGATAATATTGGGAAGAACTAATATCTTAACTGGTATCTGAGTTTTCCTTTGCCTCACAGGCCTGTCTGGTAGTGACAGAGGAGTTTGAAAATATCCAACTATTTTTCTGCATTTGTCGATTTCTCCTTGAAATTCTATCAGTTGTTGCCTCATGTATTTTGATGCTCTGTGGTTAAGGAACAAGCACATTAAGCGCTGTTAGGTTTTCCTGGTGAACTGACCCCTTTATCACTGTGTGTGGACTCTCTTTATCGCTGGAATTTATTGCTTCTGAAGTCAGCTTCATCTACCCCTAGTCTAGGCACGTCTGCCGCTTTTGATTCATCTTGGGATCGCATACCTTTTATTCCCTAACTTTTAAAATTTTTCATAGCACAACAAGTTTTAATCTCCCACCTTCAGGGGAGGAAAAGTTGTGAAGCTCACATTTAAAAGTGAAAGTGAAGTCGCTCAGTTGTGTCCCACTCTGCGACCCCATGGACTGCAGCCTACTAGGGTCTTCCATCCACGGGATTTTTCAGGCAAGAGAGTACTGGAGTGGGGTGCCATTGCCTTCTTCAGGGGATCTTCCCAACCCAGGGACTGAACCTGGGTCTCCCGAACTGCGGGCAGATGCTTCACCGTCTGAGCCACCAGGGAAGCAGAGGCTCACTTTCAGAAACACCCAAAATATTGCCTGGCACTTTGGCACAGAAGGGTTTGGTCCAATTTCCTTCTTACTTAGGATCCTGAAGCATAGATTTGATAGGTCAAAACCAGTCTGGACTGGGATGAGGGTGAAGGTGGACAGGGGGTGCTCTGGGGCAGATGGGCAGAGCATGGATGTGGGCTCAAGCTCTTTCCGACAGAGGTGCTGGTCCCGGGCGGATGCTGGTGAGTCACGGCAGCCTGTGAGTTCAGGCCGAGCGCACGTTGCTGTGGTTACTTCCGTACGCCCAGGCCACCAGCTCGGCTCCTGGACCGCAGGTGACTCTCCCGCTGGGCCCGAGCAAGGCTCTGGCCTGGGTGACGTTCCCACAAACTCCTGATCAGCCCAGCTCTTGCCCCAGCCCTCCTGTGTTCCCTCCTCAGGGTGTCCTCTAATGAGGGGCGAGGTCTCCCTGGGGTCTCCACCAGTGCCGGGGGCAGCTTCAGCAGCTGTAGTGTTTCCTTCCACAGCCCTCCAGCGTAGACCACCTGGGGGCTTGCCAGACCACAGCCCCCGGGGGCGGACTTCATGTCGCTGATGAGGGCTGTCAAAGGGCTTCCTCTGTGGGCCCCGGCAGGGCTCAGTGAAGACACTGCCTGGTGCCTGGAACATCTTCACCCCCACCAGCCTGACGCCCCTCCTCAGGCCGAGCGCACGTTGCTGTGGTTACTTCCGTACGCCCAGGCCACCAGCTCGGCTCCTGGACCGCAGGTGACTCTCCCGCTGGGCCCCGAGCAAGGCTCTGGCCTGGGTGACGTTCCCACAAACTCCTGATCAGCCCAGCTCTTGCCCCAGCCCTCCTGTGTTCCCTCCTCAGGGTGTCCTCTAATGAGGGGCGAGGTCTCCCTGGGGTCTCCACCAGTGCCGGGGGCAGCTTCAGCAGCTGTAGTGTTTCCTTCCACAGCCCTCCAGCGTAGACCACCTGGGGGCTTGCCAGACCACAGCCCCCGGGGGCGGACTTCATGTCGCTGATGAGGGCTGTCAAAGGGCTTCCTCTGTGGGCCCCGGCAGGGCTCAGTGAAGACACTGCCTGGTGCCTGGAACATCTTCACCCCCACCAGCCTGACGCCCCTCCACAAGGCGCTGGATCATGCCCCCAAGGAGTCACGGCTGCAGCCCATCCCCTGGACCAGAGTTGCTCCCAGGCACCCCCACAGATGAGACACACAGGCAGCCAGGGCCGGATACTGGCCGGCTGGACGGGCGGCTGCCCGAGGTGCCTGCTGCCAGGCTGCTGACCGGGTGTTGCGGGAGGCTCGCCCCAGCTGCGGAGACGGCCTCGTCCCTTCACGCTCACCCTCTCTTTTCTCTGTAATTATGAACGTGAGTTCCTTGCTGCGCAGCGTGTGTTTCTTGACCCACTCTCCGTTTCTGCCTTTTGCTTGGTGTATGTAGACCATTCACGTTTACAGTGGTTGTTGATATCGCTGCATTAATTTCTACCATATTTGCCACCCTTTTTCTTTAAACTCATCACACTTTTCTTTTGTTACTTTGCTCTATTCATACTGTTTTCTGCCTTTTCTGATTGCGTATTGGTATATGATTCTATATTCTCTCCTCTCTTAGTGTATCAATTATACTTTGTAAATTATTTTAGTGGTTGCTCTAAAGACTGCTACATACATTTACGATTAGTCTAAGCTTACTCTTGAATACACTACGCCACTTCAGAAGTACAGCAGGGACTTTCTAACAGATGAGGTCCAGTTTTTCTCTGTCACCCCTTCTAACACTGCTGTCCTTCATTTCATTTATTTATAAGCTACAATCATAGTTATCTTTTAGAGCAGCTAAGAATAAGAGAAATACGGTTATCGCTTGCTCGGTCGCTCAGTCCTGCCAACTCTTTGCCACCCCACGGACCACAGCATTGCCGGGCTTCCCTGTCCTCCACCTCCTCCCAGAGTGTGATCAGACTCATGTCAGTTGAGTCAGTGATGCCATCCAGCCATCTCATCCTCTGCTGCACCTTCTCCTGCCCTCAATCTTTCCCAGCATCAGGGTCTTTTCCAGTAAGTCAGCTCTTTGTATCAGGTGGCCCAAGTATTGGAGTTTCACCTTCAATGTCAGTCTTTCCGATGAATATTTAGAGTTGATTTCCTTTAAGACTGACTGGTTGGATCTCCTTGTCCAAGGGACTCTCAAGAGTCTCTTCCAGGACCGCAATTCAAAAGCATTAATTCTTTAGTGCTCAGCCTTCTTTATGCTCCACGACTCCTGGAAAACCATAGCTTTGACTATATGAGCTTTTGTTGGCAAAGTGACGTCTCTGCTCTTTAATATGCTGTCTAAGTTGGTCATAGCTTTTCTTCCAAGGAGCAAGCGTCTTTTAATTTCAGAACTGCACTCACCGTATGCATGAGATCTTGGAGCCCTAGAAAATAAAGTCACCCACTGTTTCCCCATCTATTTACCATGAGTTGATGGGACCAGATGCCATGATCTTAGTTTTCTGAATGTTGAGTTTTTAACCAGCTTTTCACGTTCTTCTTTCACCCACATCAAGAGGCTCTTTAGTTCCTCTTCATTTTCTGCCATTAGAGCAGTATCTGCATATCTGAGGTTGTTGATATGTCTCCGGACAATCTTGATTCTAGCTCGCGCTTCATCCAGCCCAGCACTGCGCCTGATGTACTCTGCAGAGACGTTTCACAAGCAGAGGGACAATAAGCAGCCTGGAGGTACTCCTTCCTCAATTTTGAACCAGTTCTTTGTTCCATGTGATCCTGAAGCCCAAGAAAAATAAAACCTGTCGTTTCTGCCTTGGATACCGGTTCCTTTTCTTTGGTCTGTTTTTGCTTTGTGTTAAGCTTGGGAAGTTTCTATTCACTTGTCTTCACGTCGTCTGTCACTGATCCTTTCCGCAGCTGTTTCTACTGAAGAGCCATCAGAGGCGTGCCCAGCTCTGTTACCGGGTTTTGTTGTTGTTTTGTTTGTTTCTAGCATTTAGGTTCAGTAATTTCTTGGAGTTTCCATCTCTCTCTCGCCTTGCGCATCTGCCCTGGTGTGTGTTCACCTTTCCTTCAGAGCTCTTCGTCTACTAATCATAGGTATTGCAAATTCCTATCGTTTCTGAGTCTAGTTCTGGCTCTTGCTCTGTCTCTTGAGGCTGTGGGGTTTTCACTGTTTGTCTTTTTTAACCTTTTATCGTATCTTGTAATTTTTACTGAAAGCTGGACCTGATGTATTGAGTGAAAACACTGAGATGGACAAACCTTTGCTGTAAAATTGTATATTTCTCTGGCAAAGAGTTACCCTGCATTTACTGTTCGCTGTATCTGTAAGTGTCGGAGGTTAAAGTTTCCGCTGGTGTTCTTGCTTTTGTGTCCTGTGTCGACCTTGTGTTTTTCCTGGAGGCTCTTTCTTAAATAGAACCCAAGCGTTGCAGTTCTTCCAGCTATAATCCCGTGTGGCTAGGAAGGAGTCCCGTGGGTGGAGCGGCAGGTGTGAGGGGGAAGTGTCCTACGACCCCATCACTAGGCCTGTCTTCTTTTGTTGTGTGCCCTGGTCTGTGGGCCTTGCAAGTAATTGCTAGCTTTTCTCCTCTTCAATGAGTCAGGGAGGCCCTGGAGTTGTGTGTTTTCATTCTTCTGTATGAAAAGCTTGAAGAAACTGGTTTTGGACACTTTACTTGCCTCCTGTCAGCTAGGGTCTGATGAAATCATTTCCCTGGAAGGAAAGCCTTTGTTAAGGAGAACAGAATGCCCTGGGCATATTTCAAAATAGTTATTTTCCCCCTTTCTTTGCCGGAAGCAGCAGGGTGGAGGTGAGGGGGGTGTTTCTCTCATCTTCACAGTGAGAAGCTGGTGAGGGTCATGAGGGCAAAACTCAAACTGTGGGGATCTACTGATGCTGCGTCTCCAGAAGCCTTTTTAGGAACTCTTAAGCTGGTCCAGGCTCTGTCTCCAGCAACTGGTAAACTACCGCTTAAGTGTTCTTACCAGGTCCTGGGCCCCGAGGCTTCTGTTTCCGAAGAGGAGTGATTCTCTGTATTTATCTGTCGCTCCAGCTTAAGGGCCTGAGGCCTCAGTCTCTGGTGGATCTAAGAAGAGTCATTGATTTTCAGTCTGTTCAGTTCTGCTGTGATGACAAAAATGAAGGTCTCCAACATTTCACGTGTTAGACCCTAGCAATCTTCTTGATGAACTACTAAATTTAAAAGAACAGGTTACAGAGTTGTAAAAACTATTAGAGATCATTACAAATGCAGCGTTTCAACATAAGATACAAACCTTTTATAACCCTTATATGAATACCAAAGTTAGTACAAGAATCGAAAATTGTAGGTCCACCTCTGTTTTGAACGTAGAAACAAGTGTTGTAAATAAAATATTTAAAAGGGATCCAGCAGAATTTGCAGGAGCTTAGTTCTCCAGTGAGGGATCAAACCCATGCCCCTTGGAGAGGAAGCGTGTAATCTTAACCACTGGGCCACCAGGGAAGTCTCTGACAGGTTTTCTTAATAACTTCTTTTCCTTTAGAAAATATTTTCAGAAAAGCATCTCAGTTTTTAAGGTAGCTTCATTAGCACAATTGAGAGACCTTTTCTTTTCAGTTCACAGAACCGTTTATTGAGGACTGTACGCTGGGCCACAGGCAGATATTTTCTGTGTTTTTCAGTGACTGGATGAATATCACACGCAAGGCTCTCCAAGGGGAGTTGTGAGACCCTCAGTGCAAAGGGCAAGGTCGCTGACCTTCAGGAGCTCCGGGCTCTCTTGGGGGGCGTCAGCCGTGAAGGTAACAGACCGATCCAAGCCAGACTGTGATAGCTGGCCCTATAGAGAAACGCTCACAGTTCCGTGCGTTTGTGCGGGAAAGACAGGCTAATTGCAAGAGTTGCTGTTCACTTAGACCATGGTTTGAGAAACAGAGAGAAAGGAAACTTTCTGATGAAATCTCACGATTGCCCAGAGTCACAGCATCAGCTGAGCGCCGTGGTCTAGCAGAGGCTCAGTTGCTGCAAATTGCGTCATAGCCTTGTTTCAGAATGCTTTTCTGGATTCCAGAAAATGGACTGCAGAGCCTGAGTGTTTCAAAACTTGATCAGCCTAACAGGCAGTGTCCTGTCACTTTTATGGCAAATAAAAAACATCCTTGGTATCTTGTCTCAGCGTGCGTGACTTAAAACTTCAGCGCCTCGGTGTCTCTAGAGATCCTGAGGAAAGTTCTGATGAGCACTGGAATGGCCCTGTCCAGATATTTCGCCCCGCCCTGCTTTTCAGGACGCGGGCCAAGCTCCAGAAGCCTCTTACACAAGCGCCTCACCATGTCACGCTTGCTTGTGCCTCAGTGGCCCTCCGGGCCCTCAGTGGGACTACCCCTCACTTCTGTCCAGCCGCAAAGTTGTCATATTCATAGAAAAGGAAAAAGGCCTGTCCCCACACCGTGTGGCCCTTTGTAAAATGGGCCCTGGTGTGGCCTGTGCTGACCTGTCCCTGAATCTTTCTCTCTCTAACACAGGCACACACACAGACAGACAGACACACACAGAGACATACACAGACAGACACACACACACAGAGACACACACACAGACACACACAGACGTACACACATATATACAGACACAGACACACACACACACAGACACATGCAGATATACAGGCACATACACAGAGACACATACAAACACATACAGACATACACACAGACACACACACACACACTCCCAGACACACAGATACAATCTTCCTTTCTCATTAGCATCCACATGAACCCATGTAATTTGGAAAGCTACAGACACACACACACACAGACACACACACAGACACACACAGACATACACACATATATACAGACACAGACACACACACAGAGACACATGCAGATATACAGGCACATACACAGAGACATATACAAACACATACAGACATACACACAGATACACACAGACACACACACACTCTCAGACACACACACACATACAGACTCACAGACACACAGACACAATCTTCCTTTCTCATTAGCATCCACATAAACCTATGTGATTTGGAAAGTGGACCATCTTCTAAGAGGTACTCTGTTTTCTTTTCCTATTCTCCATGAATTTTCCCATTACTCTTTTTCAGGCAAACACTCTCTGCTCCCAAGTCAGGCAAAAAAAAAAAAAAAAATCACTTCCAAATTGTGGAATTCATCAATTTCTGAACTCTGTCTGATCACTTCTAACTCCCAATATAGTAAATGAATCACCCTTCACAGACTTAGGAAGACCAAAACTCCTTTCACTTTTTTTTTTCCTTTGATTTTCAGGTCCTTTTTTTGCTGAGTAACTCTCTGGGGCTTTGTGCCGTGTTCAGACACAGGGATCTCTCTGGAGGGCTCCTGGAAGCCCGCTGTGCAGACTCACTGCCCTTCTCCGGAGACCTCCTGCCTCCTCAGCTGCTGCCAGGCAATACACACAGCCCCCTCTGCTTGCAAGACCTTCAGATCTTTTCTCTCTGTCCATCCCAGCCTCACTCCAGAGCACCCTTCCAGTCGTGTGTGCATGGAGAGGGCTGTTCCTCTCCAGCTTCCGTATTTTTTCCTAAGCTCCTCTGCTTCTAGAAAGAGTCTATTTAGCTCTTCCTCTTCTGCCTCTTCAGAAGGTGTGTGATTTCCTCAAGGTCTGGGCAGCAGAGACTTTAGATTCAGCACTTCCAGTCCTGAATATTCCTTCCCTGACGCAACGCTGGGCAGAGGGGCCCCTTCCAGCAGAGACTACTGTTCTTCCTCTCCAGCTTCCGTATTTTTCCCTAAGCTCCTCTGCTTCTAGAAAGAGTCTATTTAGCTTTTCCTCTCCTACCTCTTCAGAAGGTGTGTGATTTCCTAAAGGTCTGGGCAGCAGAGACTTTAGATGCTGTGCACTTTTAGTCCTGAGTATTCCTTCCCTGACGCAACGCTGGGCAGAGGGGCCCCTTCCAGCAGAGACTACTACAAGATGATGAGTGCAGTCACCTGTGCTACACAGTAGGCCCTTGCTGGTTATCTATTTTATATATAGTGATATATAGAGATACTTATCCTTCTCCCCTTTCCCCCTGGAGAAGGAAATGGCAATCCGCTCCACTGTCTTGCCTGCAGAATCCCGTGGACAGAGGAGCCTGGAGGGCTGCTGTCCGTGGGCTGCACAGTGTTGGACACGGCTGAAGCGATTTAGCAGCAGCAGCAGTTTTTCCCCTTTGCTAACTGTGAGTTTGTTTTCTATGTCTGTGAGTCTATTTCTGTTTTAATTTCTTTTTAGATTCCATATATAAGTGATATCGCTAACACCTCATGTCATATCTAACCTCTGGCATCTAGCCTCTTAATATGCTTTTAATATGTGTGATGATTAATTCTGTGTGTCAGCTTCACACATAGCTTGCAAGGCGCCCGGATATGTGCTTGACCACGTGTCTGTAAGGCGACTCTGGAAGGGCTTAGCATCATCCTGAGTGAAGAAGGCACTCTCAGTGTGAGTGGCCATCATGCCATCTGTTGAGGGTCTGAAGAGGACAGAAAGGCAGAGGGAGGGAGAATTTGCTTTCCCTGGTTTCAGAATGGGATATACAGCATTGGTTTGCATGGGTCTCCGGCCTTCACACCCAGCCTGGAATGACACCGCTAGCTTCCCTGGGTCCCTAGACTGCAGGTACTGGATTTAGGACTTAGCCTCCACGGTTCATGAGCCGACTCCTTATAACAGTTCATGAGCCGACTCCTTATAATATTTCTGTCTTTGTCTCTGTCTAGTCTCTCTCTCTCTTGGTTTCTCTGGAGAACCCTGACTAATATATTTTTCTGATTGGAAATTTTCTCTTCACTCTTGAAGCCAAATATTTCCTTGGCTCCTCTATCACTTCAAATATGGAGTTCAATCGGAATGGGATATACAGCCTTGGTTTGCATGGGTCTCAGGCCTTCACGCCCAGCCTGGAATGACACCGCTAGCTTCCCTGGGTCCCTAGACTGCGGGTGCTGGATTTAGGACTTAGCCTCCACGGTTCATGAGCCAACTCCTTATAATATTTCTGTCTTTGTCTCTGTCTAGTCTCTCTCTCTCTCTCGGTTTCTCTGGAGAACCCTTACTAATATATTTTTCTGATTGGAAATTTTCTCTTCATTCTTGAAGCCAAATATTTCCTTGGCTCCTCTATCACTTCAAATATGAAGCTCAGCCAACTCTTCTCATCTTTTCTTGCCTTTTCCACTTTCTTGTCGTTTTCTCCAGCTCTCAATAGGCCTATATTTTAGAGTTTAAATTATTTTCCAGACTCGTAGAAGATCATTCGTTCATTTTAGATTAACTTTTAGGCTATTATGTTTCACACTATCATACAAAATGATTTCTGTAGTTTGAATGAAAGTGAAAAGTGAAAGTGAAGTCGCTCAGTCGTGTCCGACTCTTTGCGACCCCATGGACTGTAGCCCACCAGGCTGTTCCGTCCATGGGATTCTCCAGGCAAGAATACTGGAGTGGGTTGCCATTTCCTTCTACAGGGGATCTTCCCGACCCAGGGATCAAACCCCGGGCCTCCTGCATTGGAAGCAGACGCTTTAACCTCTGAGCCACAGGGAAGCCCCTAGTTTGAGTAAGGCATGGTAATTATCCAGGGACAACGGAGGGTCTGACCCAGGAGAGTCAGACTTTCTGATAAGATTCTAAGCTCCATCTTCCCGGCGTGGAAAGGAGACAGTGCAGACCACAGGGGGTGCGGGAAGGAGACAGCCGCGCGGCAGCAGCGGCAGCGGGAAAAGCGAGAGGCCGAGGACAGGGCTGGCAGACGCCCAGAGAAGGGTCGCGACCCTCCTTTTCCTTGCTCACACTGAACACAGCTGGTCAGTCTCACTCTTGCACCTGGAAACGGCCTCAATCCAGTGCCCTACGAGGTACAGCAAACACATGCATCCAAACTGGCATATAAGACAAAGATTTGCTACCCCCTTGGATTCATAGTTTAGAAAGAAAGAGATGAAATCAAGCTAATGTTAAGAGGATTCATTGATTTTCAGTCTGTTCAGTTCTGCTGTGATGACAAAAATGAAGGTCTCCAACATTTCACGTGTTAGACCCTAGCAATCTTCTTGATGAACTACTAAATTTAAAAGAACAGGTTACAGAGTTGTAAAAACTATTAGAGATCATTACAAATGCAGCGTTTCAACATAAGATACAAACCTTTTATAACCCTTATATGAATACCAAAGTTAGTACAAGAATCGAAAATTGTAGGTCCACCTCTGTTTTGAACGTAGAAACAAGTGTTGTAAATAAAATATTTAAAAGGGATCCAGCAGAATTTGCAGGAGCTTAGTTCTCCAGTGAGGGATCAAACCCATGCCCCTTGGAGAGGAAGCGTGTAATCTTAACCACTGGGCCACCAGGGAAGTCTCTGACAGGTTTTCTTAATAACTTCTTTTCCTTTAGAAAATATTTTCAGAAAAGCATCTCAGTTTTTAAGGTAGCTTCATTAGCACAATTGAGAGACCTTTTCTTTTCAGTTCACAGAACCGTTTATTGAGGACTGTACGCTGGGCCACAGGCAGATATTTTCTGTGTTTTTCAGTGACTGGATGAATATCACACGCAAGGCTCTCCAAGGGGAGTTGTGAGACCCTCAGTGCAAAGGGCAAGGTCGCTGACCTTCAGGAGCTCCGGGCTCTCTTGGAGGGCATCAGCCACGAAGATAACAGACCGATCCAAGCCAGACTGTGATAGCTGGCCCTATAGAGAAACGCTCACAGTTCCGTGCGTTTGTGCGGGAAAGACAGGCTAATTGCAAGAGTTGCTGTTCACTTAGACCATGGTTTGAGAAACAGAGAGAAAGGAAACTTTCTGATGAAATCTCACGATTGCCCAGAGTCACAGCTTATAGGTTGGCCATAGCCTTCTTCCAAGGATTGGTTTACTGAAGCCTATACCACTTGCCATCATAAATGGCATACAGAGCTTCTAGCAAATAAGTTGATGTCACTGTGGTAAATATGATTCTGTCCTCAAGACACTTTCTCTCTAGACGCCCTTGACATCCCAGACTTCTGTTACTTCTCCATGTCCCTTTATCTGGGTAGACTTTAGCACACTGAAGAGGTAGAGATCAGTGATGATAATGTGATACATGATTTTTATTTTCATGCTCTTCAATATGCTGCAGAAAATTCAAAAGAGAAATTCAAAAATGTTTTCGAAGGCACGCTGCATATGTCACTCTGGGTACATGGATAGTATCCTGATGCTGCAGATGACTGCTTAGCTGTTCATTTTACCAAGAAAAAAAACCCAGAGTCTCTTAAAAGCTAAAGCCGAACCACATTTTAATTTTAATATTTAGAAAATCAAAAAGAACATTTTGGCAAGCTTGTGATTATTTCTAATTGCCTTAGAGAACTGGCATTCTGGGGAGGGGTTTGATAAGAAACAAAGCACAGAGAATCGGTTCTGCGTGCTGGCCAATTGGACGCCAACGCCACGCTCAGCACAGCACCACTCTGCAGCATGCCAGTTCTTGCTGCAGAGGGCACGCAGAAGAGAGGCAAGGCCTGGGCAGTCCTGTAGGCCAGTCCCTGGGGAAGGGCTCAGGGTCACGTGCTGTCCAGGCGTGCACATTTATCAGATGCTTTACACGATTTTTTTCCTAGCCTATATTGCAGGCAAGACACAATTACCAGATCTATTAATTCCTTGTTGCAGGGACCAGAGACTTCCCCAGGTGACGGACTAATGCATATTGCATCAGCTCTGACATCTGGGGCTCTACACCCACCAACTTCAAGACGTTAACTGCAACTACAATGCGACTTTCCCTTCGCCTCGATATGAGCCTCCCCTCTC
>SJYC01029529.1:0-11713 GCA_006408675.1 Madoqua kirkii | reverse complement strand
TGCTTTTAATGCAATTAATTGATGCTGGTCCCATTCCATAAAGTATTTGAATCACCTTACAAAAACACAGATGTTTTTAGAAAGTTATATAAAATATATATATGTAAAATGTGCAAAATATTATGTAAAAGTGTAATGTCAGAGCTGAGATTTTAAGGAGAAAAGGGGAAAAAGAGAAAATAATAAAGCCAGTTTTATTTAGTTCTTGAGATTAAGTTCTAGATTTCAGACACATTAGTTTTTGAATGGCCAAAACAGAGAGGTCAACCACAAAATTCATAGCATCCACAATGAAATAAAAGAAAAATGAAGGCAGTCTAGTTGCTTAGGCAAAATGCAGCTTTTTCTGATATTGAGAAAAATTTGATAAATAGCATATCAATCTGACATGGTTGTTTGAATTCTAAAATAGAGTTGAAATAAATTACAATTTAAAAACTCCAAAAGACTTTATGGAATGCCAGTATTTCAGTGTAAACTTCCAAGATAAGCTTATATGAATACCAGGTCATTTCTGTGTATTCAAATTTACCAGAAACAGTTCATGGCCTATCTCATTATTTGTCACTGCAATCAGAGTGTAGATGGCATCATAGTACCATTTTAAAGATACAAATCTGATGCCAGAGGCCAGGGTTGGAGGATAAGCAAGCAAGAGACCAAGTCCCAGGATATCACACCCCTGCCCAACATCAGGCTGACACTTACCTTCTCGAGTATTTTTATTCCATTCCACTGAATCTAATCTTTGGACAGTTTCCCTGAATTGCTTATATTTATAATCAAAACTGCTGGCCTATTAGAATCACCTGGGCAGTTTTAAAATATACTTTTGGGCTTCACACTTCAGCCAGAGATTCTGATTCAATCAGTCTAGGGAGGGACTTGGCATCAGTATTTTTTTAAATGACCCTAGATTGAGACCTGTGGAGATGAAATAAGTATTTCTTTACCCTTAACATAAATGATGCTTTGAAAAATAAGGTCCTGATCTACATCTTCTGGGTTTACTGTCCCCTTAGAATGTGCCATAATCTTTTTCTCCTGTTTTCCCTACCTCCTTCCCATCCAAACACCTCTGTGCCTTTTTATGACTGAGTAGTATTCGATTGTATATATGTTCCACACCTTTATCCTTTCCTCTGCCAGTGGACATTTAGGTTGCCTCCATACCCTGGCTGTTGTAAACAGTGCTGCAATGAACACTGGCGTGCATGTATCTTTTTGAATTATGGCTTTCTCGGGGTACATGCCCAAAAGTGAGGTTTCTGGGTCATATGGCAGCTCTATTTCTGGTCTTTTAAAGAGCCTCCATACTGTTCTCCATTGTGGCTTCATCAATTTATATTCCCTGCAACAGGGTTCTCTTTTCTCCACACCCTCTCCAGGATTTATTGTTTGTAGATTTTGTCATGATGGTCATTATGACCAGTGTGAGGTGATCTGCATTTCTCTAATAATTAGTGATGTGGAGCATCTTTTTTTGTACCTTTTGGCCATCTATATGTCTTCTTTGGAGAAGTGTCTATTTAGATCTTCCACCCATTTTTTGATTGGGTTGTTGTTGTTTTCTTGGTATTGAGCTGGATGAGCTGTTTGCATATTTTGGAGATTAATCTGCTTTATTTGCAAATATTTTCTCCCATTGTGAGGGCTATCCTTTCATTTCTCAAAAACAACAAAATGATCTTGGTTTGTTTCTAAGGCAAAATTTTCAAGTCATAGTAATTCGAGTCTATGCCCCAACCACTGATGCCAAGGAAGTGGAAGATGACTAGTTCTGTGAAGGCTTACACCACTTCCTAGAACTAACACCAGGAAAAAAAAATGTTCTTTTCATCATAGGGGGATGGAAAGCAAAAGCAGGAAGTCAGGAGATACCTGGAATAATAGGCAAGTTTGACCTTGGACTTCCCTGGTGGCTCAGATGGTAAAGCATCTTCTACAATGCGGGAGACCTGGGTTCGATCTGTGGGTCGGGAAGATCCGCTGGCGAAGGAAACAGCAATCCACTCCAGTACTATTGCCTGGCAATCCCATGGACAGAGAGCCTGATAAGTTACAGTCCATGGGGTCACAAAGAGTCGGACATGACTGAGTGACTTCACTTCACTTGCTGTACAAAAGCTTTTAAATTTAATTAGGTCCCACTTGTTTATTTTTATTTTTCATTAGTCTAGGAGGTGAGTCAAAAAATCTTGCTGTGATTTATGTCAAAGAGTGTTCTTCCTATATTGTCCTCTGAGAGGAAATATTAATGCATATATGTGGACTTAAAAAGAAAAAACAGAAGGAACAGGTAAAGAGAATGAAAACAAAATCAATAGCAGTAATTTGGGTATTTATCACTTTATTTTTCCTTTAGAATTAATTCTTTGATTATATTTATATTCATTGATAAATGCTATGATAATATCAAAGAAAATTTTCAAGAAAATAAAAAAGATCACCCAAATCTCATATGCTAATACAGCTATTTGATTCTAATTCATACCCACAGGTATATTTGTATTCCATTGTAAATGCTTAATAAATGTAGGCTATTATTATAATTCCCCCCAAGAAAATCTTAGTGGTTTTAAACACCATCTCACAATCCCCTCAGATTCCACGGGTCAGGGATCTATCTGGACATGATGGCTTATCTCTGGTCCATGATGTAGGGGGTACTTATCTCTGGTCCATGGCTGCAGGGGGACTTGAATGGCAGTGGATGGGAATCATCCAGAGTTATCTTCCCTCGGGTCTCTGGGCCCGGGCTGGAATGACAAGCAGGCTGGCTGCAGCTGGGACTGTCCCTGGTGCCTTCCACAGGCACTGTCCATGTACTCTGGTGTCCCCACAGCTCTGCCTTCTATGGCAGCTTAAGGTTCTGAGAACAAAGGTTCTAACTGACATTCACTGGCCTTTCCAGCTGTGGACAGCCAGTCTGCCTCCCATCTGGTGAACTCTGCTGACTGAAGCAGACACAGACCTGTCCAGAGCCCAGAGGAGACCAACATCCCACAGGTGCTTTAGACTCAAGAATAAAGTCTCCTTATGTCTCCCTCAAAGTACATGGGGCATCCCAGATGGCTCAGTGGTAAAGAACCCACCTCCCAATGCAGGAGATGTGAGTTCAGTCCCTGGGTCGGGAAGATCCCCTGGAGAAAGGGATGGCAACCCACTCCAGTATTCTTGCCTGGGAAATTCCATATACTGAGGAGCCTGGCAGGCTACAATCCATGAGATCACAGAGTTGGACATGACTGAAGTAACCTAGCATGTCTACCATAATGGGAAGGTAGACATTAATAAATATTTGTTGAGCTAGTACAGCTGTTATACCATAGTTTAGAATGATTTTTAAACCTACTGGAAAATAATAAAACTGAGCTCTTTTAAAGTGCACTTTACTTAGCAAGCAAACTGTCTAAACAAGCTCCTCAACATAGTCAGAGCAGAGTATCAGTGAAAAGATAGCTACACTATGATCTCAAAACCTTTTTTTAATAGATATGACACATCTATTATAAATAGGATCTAGATTAAAAGATGGTTCAAATCAAGCTAATCTAGAAGACAGATTAAAAGCCAGGGGTCTATGATATTGTTACTTGGCAAGATCTTTGATAAAACACAGAGCAAAATTCAGAAATTTTAGGGATCATTTTTTAGTTTTCCTTTCATTTCCATGAAACGAATTACAATTACAGGGCATCTCAATAATCTTTTCAGGAAGCCTAGCTCCTGGTTTTAATACAACAATGAAAAGTCCCAGATTTCTATCAGTATGTTGGATTAAAATTAATCAGTCAATGAATTTTTTCCAAACCTAGTCCTTATTTATTATAATTGGTTTAGGTAATTAGTTGGCTCCCTACTAATTTTTAACTAAGTTTACTTTGAAGTTTATTTTAACATTGCAATACAGTGAATAATACCTCTCCCTCCCAAATCCTAATCCCTAGAACCTGTGAATATGTTGCTTTACATCATAAGAGACTTTGCAGATGTGATTAAGTTAAGGAATTTTGAATGGAGAGATTAGCCTGGATAATCTGAGTGGGCCCACGTAATCTTGAAAGTCTTTATTAGAGGCAGACAGGGATCAGATGAGTAGAAGTAAATAGAAGCAAGAGGTTGGAGTGATATTAAGAAGTCATGAGCCAAAGAATGCAGGTAGCTTCTAGAAACTGACAAAGGCAAGTTTTAAAACAAACTTCAAACTAAACTTAGTTAAAAATTGGTAGGAAGCCAGCTAATTGCCTAAACCAGTTATAGCAAGAAAATCATTTCTCCTCCAGTTCCAGAAGCAACTAGGCTCATTAACACCTTGGCTTTAGCCCAGTGAGCTGATTTTTGGGCTTCTGACCTCTGGAATGATAAGATAATAAATTTGTGTTGTTTTAAGCTAAGTTTACGGCAATTGGTTATAATAGCAATAGGAAACCAATCAAAACATTCAGGATAGACATCTGTACCTTTCATTAGATTGGTCCAAGTACTGGTGTTAATATTGATTCCTACACCATCTACTTCATCACTGTAAAAATATTAATGTCAGCTTTTGTGGGTTAGATTTCTTTGACTACTTGAGAAAATACTGTATATGGCCATCCTGGAGAAAACTTTAAAGTCAAAATCCAGAATTAAAAAATCAGATGAAGACTGGCCCTTTCACCAAAGGATGTTTTGTTTAATCAAAGGCAGATTTATTGCATGAGTCTTAAATATTGAGCCATACTAAAACTTTCTAAAGTGAGTCAGCTTAGAAAATTGCAACTTGCCTCCCAATTTGGGGAGCATATCTATTGCATAAAGAAATCAAGCAAGGAAGGAAGTGATAAACAAAGATAAAAAGAAAAAGAAAAAAAATTTTTTAAATGAATGTAATTTCTTTTTGAGCACAGAGAACTCTACAATAGGCTTGGCATTATTAACCTTCATTGTTTCCTTATATCCCTGAAATATGCTGAGTTGTAAAAATTAAGATAAGTGATGTGGTGATGTCTGGCTTAGCATCTGGCACATGATGGGTGTATAAGTAATATTAGTAGAGTGTGAACAGAGGTGGTGTGGCATACAGGGCAACAGGCTATTTATTGGAAGGTGATGGACATCCCCAGCTTAGAGCAGAAAGAGAGAGAGAGACCAGCTTTTCCTTTTCCTTTTCAGTAGAGGAGAGGGGAAGTAGGGCCCCTTTAGTCTGGCCCTGTGCCAGGGCCTTAAGCTATTAATATTAGCAACCATAAATAATTTGTGTTGACACTGACACACTTCTCAGCCATCCCGTTTTCATAATGTTAGTGAATCCACAAACATGAAGTGAGTTTTTAAGTACTTGACCTCTGTGTTTTACTTATGCGCTCTCTTAACAGTGAGCTAACAAATGGAGTAACAAGTGGTGCCCTTAGCAGACCATTGTTGTTCAGCATTTGCCAAAAGGCAAATGTCTGATTGATTGCGCTCTTTCTCTCTTGCTGTCTCTTTTGTCAATACAGTATTAGTAAAGACATTTGTCACCAATACTGCAGTGAGAAAGCTTTTCTCAGAATCCTGTGGTGTCTCTTGTAAGCTGACCTACTGTCGCTGAATGAAATGCAAGCTGTTCCAGAATTTAGCTAGCTAACTAGAGGGTTAAGAAGCTATGTGTAGTGGGCGAGGAATTTTATCTCGAAGTGATGTTTGTACATTTGCACTTTATAGAAGACTGAAGACATTTCACACCCTAGCTGGATACTTCCTGATCTGGGGACATGTTGGTGCCTCCACGCAGTTCAGGTCTCACCTTTTCTAAGCTTGTACTGATGATGTTGAAGACAAGTACTGATTCCTCCCCACTCCCCACCACAGCAGCAAAGACTCCATCTTGACCTGGATTCTGAGATTTTGCTTAACTGAAGTTTGAACCATTGAAAAATGGAATATTGATAGTATAGTATTCACTATTGGAACAGAAAGAAACGTGACCAATAGTAATAAGGGTCTTTCTAACTTAAACTCAGTGTATGACCTCAAGATGCAGGAAGAACTCTAAGATTCCTTTTAGATCTAAACATGTATCATTTTATGTTTTAAATCAGTTGTAAATGTTAGCCATGTTTTCTAACACAGTACTATTACTTTTTAAAGCAGTGGTTTCCAGCTTGAAGTGATTTTGCCTCCTATGGAACGTTTGGCAATTTCTGGAGACACTTGTGGTTGTCATGACTGCTGGTGTGGTGCTACTGGCATCTAGTGGGTTGCAGCAGACTGTTACTGCCCCCCCCATTCATATGTTTGCATACCTTATTTATTCATTCACATAACTGATGTGATGGTATTGGAGATGGAGCCTTTGGGAAGTAATTAGGTCATGAGCCCCTATGATGAAATGACTGTTCTTATAAAAAGAGAAAGAGTGCTAACTCTTGATCTCTTTTTACCAAGTGAGGATCTGAAAAGACAGCTCTCTATAAACCAGGAAGAAAGCCTTCACCAAGAACTTAATCATGCTGACACCTTGGTTGTGATCTTCTAGCCCCTAGAACTATGAGAAATAAATGTACTGTGTTTCAGCCACCCTATCTGTTATATAGAGTATAGTGTGTGTGTGTGTGTGTGTGTGTGTGTGTGTGTGTTGCTCAGTTGTGTCCAACTCTTTACAACCCCATGGACTGTAGCCCACTAGGCTCCTCTGTCCATGGTATCCTCCAGGCAAGAATACTGGAATGAGTTGCCATTTCTTTCTCCAGGGGATCTTCCTGACCCATGTATTGAACATGGGTCTCCTGCATGGCAGGCAAATGCTTTACCATCTGAGCTACTAGGGAAGCCCCAAGGTATACATAGGGTATTATAATATATCATAGAGGATGTTCTATTCTAGCAGCCTGAGCTAAGACATGACCAGAGCCCAGAGTTGCTGCTGAAGAATTCTGCAGGGCACAGGACAGCTCCCCACAACCAAGATCGACCAATCCCCAAATGGCAGGTGTGCTGAAGCCAAGAAACCCATGAACGAAAGTCTGCAGGAGAAGGTTAAGGAATGCAGCTTGTTATAAGCAGTTGTATTTCCTGGGAACAGTTTGCTAGTTGTGTAATTGCAAGTTTTGCAATGTTGATTATTACTTAAGAGGAAGCAAAGCATGCTCCAACTGAGTGGGAGAAACAGACGTGAACTTTCTGAATTATGAGGTTCCTCTGCCAAGGACATTCAGAAGTACAATTTGGGTGCTTACACAAATAGAAGACATTTAAATGTATCCATCCTCTTAATTTTACTTTTTTTTTCTGAAAAGAGCACTCACAAGAAATTCCATTTACCTTAGGCACAGCAAAATAATTTTCTGATGGGAACTCCTTACCATTACTAGGACAGAATGAATTCTCAGTGGGAAGTCTTGCTTACCTTTCAGCTGGAGGCTGAGATCCATTCCCACAAGACCCGGGTGTTGCCTAATACACACTTGATATTCGAACCTGTAGGCGGGCTACATGAGTTCCACCTGGGAGCTTGTTAGCAGTGCAGAATCTCAGGCCCAGCCTTGATTTCCTGAATTAGAATCTGCATTGTTGCAAGATGTGGGTGGAAGGTGGAGGTAGAGGGCTAAGCATGTTCCAGATCAGGGTGCATTGCCAGATGATCTTCATTCTATGGTAATCAAGCCCTAATTTTTGAGCCTGTGAATGAAATGCATTTCACTCCTTTCAAAATATGTGGGCACTTATTAATGACCAGTGCTGGGCCTCCCTGTTGGTTTAGATGATAAAGAATCTGCCTACAATACAGGAGACTTGGGTTTGATCCCTGGGTCAGGAAGATCCCCTGAAGAAAGAAATGGCAACCCACTCCAGTATTCTTGCCTGGGAAATCCCACGGATGGAAGAGCCTGGTGGGCTACAGTCTATGGGATCACAAAGAACTGGATACAACTGAGACTAACATTTTCACTTTCTGTTGTATTGGGCAAATCAGTTCACCTTTTGGGCTTCAGTAGGACTGCAAGCAGATCCAACCAGTCCATTCTGAAGGAGATCAGCCCTGGGATTTCTTTGGAAGGAGTGATGCTAAAGCTGAAACTCCAGTACTTTGGCCACCTCATGAGAAGAGTTGACTCATTGGAAAAGACTCTGATGCTGGGAGGGACTGGTAGCAGGAGGAGAAGGGGACGACCGAGGATGAGATGGCTGGATGGCATCATGGACTTGATGGACGTGAGTCTGAGTGAACTCTGGGAGTTGGTGATGGACAGGGAGGCCTGGCGTGCTGCGATTCATGGAGTCGCAAAGAGTCAGACACGACTGAGCAACTGAACTGAACTGAACTGAAGTCTCATTTTTTGAAAAGAGGGAGTGGCGATTAAAGAATCTCTAAGTTCTGTTCCACTTCTAACATGGTAGGAATAAATATAATTTTTTCATCCAAGAATTTTTTCATCCAAAATAAATATGATTTATAGCTGCCTGAGTTACCGTGGTGAATGTAAACTTAAAGAGAAGGTCTCTGGCCGGTACATACCATCAATGCACATAGAAAGAGACCCATGTCAATTCATAGCCACTGGATTTTTATGTAAAATATTCTACCTCCCACCTGCTGAAGTCGGGGTGTGCCTCCTCTTGACTGGCACTTGGATCTGCTCTCTGTAGGAGCATTGCTTGCCTCCCTGGTTACCTGCATCATGAGTAGATGAACCATGACCAAACACCCACCTTGGTGGGCTAGGACAGTAAACAGTCTGCCTGCAGTGCGGGAGACCCAGGTTTGATACCTGAGTCAGGAAGATCCCTTGAAGAAGGGAATGGCTACCCCCTGTAGTAGTCTTGCCTGGAGAATTCCATGGACAGAGGAGCCTGGAGGGCTACAAAGAGTCAGACACAACTGAGCGACTAACACTTTTACTTCAAGTAGCAGCCTTGTCTGTACAAGCAGGCTCCGCCTGGTGGTGCCATGTGGGCTCCTGTGCAATGCCTGCTTCTTCCTGGTCACGCCACTTAAGTCCCAAAGGAGAAGTCACCCAGCTGCTTTCTTCCAGCCTGTCGCACTTGAAAACAGGAAGCCTGGGTTTTAGGAAGATCTTGCAAGACAACTCACAAGGAAGAAAAGTGTTTGCAATCAGGCTTCTTTCAGGAGCTGCTCCTGGAGTGTGATTTCAGAGATGCTAGTTTGGCTTTTTGGTTTTGCACAATCCAAGAGACCATAAGGTCACAGACACCAGCCCAACCACAACACCACCACACCTCTGAAGCACAGGCAGGGCACTCAGAGTTCTTTTTCCTCTGGAAAAGATTGAATAATTCAGCGGGAAAGTGAGATTTCTTCTTACTATAAACCAGAGCATAGAAAAATATAATGGTCTAGGTAGCCAGTGCAAACTGCTCCATGATTTAGAGTTGGAAATAATGTCACATTTCTTCATTTCCCAAGGCAAATTAGAACTGGGCCCAGCTACTAGCCATTAGATGAACAAAGCACCCACAATTAATGTCTTCGCTCAAGGGTGTTTAAGAACTCAGAGAGCCTTTGCAAGTGGTGAGGTGGGGGACTTGGAGGGGTGGGCGTCTGGACTGTGGCCCCTGTAGACCTAATGTGGTCCTTACGCCAGGCTTTGCTCACAGACCCTCCACCTAGCCTTGCAGCCACATCCATGTGCAGCTTCCTGCCTGGGCCTGTGGGGTCTCCTCAGATGGGATAACCTACTTCCACTGTCCCTTAGAAAGACATCAGACATTAAAGAAGTCAAGCTCTTCTACACCTCAAGCAGGAGAAAATGTATCTTTCCTTCAGTCCTTGACATGTCCCAGTCTGCCTTCTATCATAATAGGTAGGAATATAAAATGATTATTAATGTTTGGCGCACTTTTGAACACTATAGTAGGATTTACATTGCATATAGAGTATGATAGTATATACATCAATGCAGCAGGCCATTAAATTTTTACAATTTAAAAATGGTAAATTTGGGAAAATGGTTTGAAAAAAAATGAAACTTTGACTTTTTGTTTTATGCATTTCTTTATACACTTTGCAACAGTAGGAACTACATTTGCAAATATAGGTTTAAATTTGGCCATTTACATTGAAAATATATTATACCTATAATCTGAAAGAAATAATAAAGATGAACATGTTTTCATTATATAGTATTATCAATCCCACCACTGTTCTGTAATGAGCATACTGTCAGCCCTTACTCATTATGCACAATTTATTGTGTCAAAGGCCTCTCTTCTCAGACTCTGTGCGAATAATTGTCTCCTTTCTAAGTGATTCAGTCTGCTTGGTGATATTTTACAACTATGCTCCACAGAGCAAAGAACTATTTACTTGTTTCAAGGGGCTATTGGAAAAGAGAAAGATACAGGAATTAGGTGTGCTCAGTCTTGTCTGATTCTTTGCAACCCTGTGGACTGTAGCCCATCAGGCTCCTCTGTCCATGGGATTCTCCAGGCAAGAATACTTTTACCTTAGGGGGAAAAACCAATTCTTTGGTTCCTTCCTCCATTTTTTAATTGAGGGTTTGTGTTTTTTAAAACTATTGGGTTTCTATATATGAAATTTTATGAATCTCATGAAAATTTTTCATGAAATTTTTTTACTATTGGGTTATTATACATGAGGTCCATGTGTAGCTTGGATATTAACTTTTTATTGGATATGGGGTTGGACTTTTAGTTTCTTGATTGTTTCCTTTGCTGAGCAGAAGCTCTGTAGTTTGCTGCAGTCCCACTTGCTGATTTTTCCATTTGTTGCCTTTGCTTTTGGTGTCAATTCAAAAAAATCATTACTAAGGTCAAAGTCAAAGACTTTAACTACTTCCATTTCTTCTAAGATTTTAAGAATTTCAGATATTACTATCAAGTCTTTAATTCTTGTGTATCATGTAAAGTGGAGATCCAGTTTCATTCATTTAATTATCCAGTTTTCTCAATACCTCTTATTGAAGAGACTATCTTTTCCCACTGAGTATATTTGGATCCCTTGAAAAATATTAGTTGACCATATATGAAAGGGTTTATTTCAGGGCTATCTATCCTGTTCCATTCATTAATAAGGCTATTTTTATACCAATACCACACTGTTTTAGTTATCATAGCTTTGTAATGTAGTTTGAAATCAGAGAGTGTGATATCTTCAACTTTGTATTTAATCTCAGGATGACTTTGGCTATCTGGGGTCTTTTGTGGTTCCGTACATATTTTAAGGTTTCTTTTTTTCTCTCTCTCTCTTTGAAAAATGCCATTTGAATGCTATAGATATTGTGTTGAACCCAGAGATTGCTTTGAGTAGTATGGCCTTCTTAACAAAATTCTTCTAATTCATGAACACAGAATATCTTTCTGTTGTATCTTCTTCATTTTTTTCCATCAATATCTTAGAGCTTTTAGTATATAGATCTTTCACCATCTTGGTTAAATTTATTCCTAAGTAGTGTATTATTTTATGATGCTATTGTAAATAGGACTGTTCATTTCTCTGATAATTCATTGTTAGTATGTTAAAACATAACTGATTTTTGTATATTGTGTTTGTGTCCTACAACTTAACTGAATATTTTTATTAGTTATTTAACTATTATTTAGTGGAGGATTTTGAACTTTCTTTTTCTAAAAAATTTTTATTGCTTTATAGTTGTTATACAATATGTGTTAATTTCTGCTGTACAATGGAGTGAATATGCTATACACACACACATATATATGCACACACACATATACACACACACACACATATATACACATACACATA
>SJYC01029528.1:0-17161 GCA_006408675.1 Madoqua kirkii | reverse complement strand
TTGCAGTCAGATTAATGTTAACTCCTTTGGCTCCCACACAGGTATCCGGGGGTCCTTCCATATTGGGCTCGTTCTTCCATATTGGGTTCAACTCTGGTTTGATTACGACCTTCGTGTATTTCGTTGGAGTTTCAGAGAGGGGACGGCTCACCTTCCTTGTCAGTGTTCTTCTCTGATGCAGTGTAAGAGGGGCACTATGTGAGGAATTAAGAGTGCTTCCAAATAATGCTGCCCGTTCCCCTCGATGCATGGGTGGGTGGTCCAAACCTACACCTGAGCGAGCATCTATCCTCTCCTGCCTCTTCCCCCTCATTCACACCCTCACACACCCCCCTTAAAGTCCCGTGTACACTTCCCTCTGAGGTGATCCTCAGAAATAAAGTCAGTCATTATTACAGTGAATTATTATGACATTATTACAGAATAAACAAAGTCTTTATTCTAAGATGCCCCCAAATAAGTTGTGTGGTTAGATGGGAACCACTCTTTCCTTGTCTCCTTCTGGTAATCAAATTTATGTTCCTTATAACTTCTAAATGAATACAACATAAGCATCCACATATGAAGCCAAGTTATAACAAATACTGAGAATCCAATCGAGGTTTCTTAGGGATCATAAAAAATAATTATTTTCTATGAGTTGAGCTATAGAATCTTAAGAGTCAGCTTGAGATAAACAAGATTTGAGGTTTATGATCAATTCCTTAAAATAATGCCTCACTTCAGAGGAACCCCAAACTCTAAGAATCCGTGAAATATCTGCCTTTACAGAATGGATTGGGCGAGTGGAGAGTAAAACCATGATTTTTAAGTAAGACTTATCATGGTAAAGCTTACCTTTACTGAAATCCACCAGTGGATTTAAACTGTTCTATCAAAATTCTATACATAACACAGCAATTCCACATGCTAAGTGAAAAACTGTGGGGAAATGCTGTCATTCCTACATGGAAAAATGTGTATTCAGTTTTATTTGTAAACAGAGCATTTCTGAAAAGGCACGCAAACAGTGGTCATAATACTGACCTGTAGTGTGAGAAATAGGTGGTTGGAAGAAAAGGAAAGGGTCGCTTTTGGGTTTGTATCAACTGCATGTATTATCTATTCAAAATGTTGAATTACACACTTCCTCTTAATAAAAAACACATTTTTATAATCAATTGAGGTACACTAAGTTGAAAATGATTTTTTGTCAAGTTGCTTAATTTCTAGGATATACCAATCTAGAAGTTTTTCTCTCGCAGAGGAAGACTTGGATTATTTCCGTTTAACTATTGATACCTATGATATTGGGCAAGTCTGTGTGGACTGAAATTCTTCATTGAAAAAAATGGGCTTAGACTAGAGATGACTTCCAAAATCTCTTTCTGGGCTAAGATACTGTGATTACGTGACTTGACTATGCAATATTTGGGAAAAAACTGAAATAAGCTGTCAAAGAGAATTTGAATGTGATAGTGAGTTTTGGTAATGTGGCAGAAATAATATGGCAGTATAGTTGTATACAACTACTATTTTTGCAATACATTTTATTCTTAAACCACACCTCATTAATTCCCTTTCATTCTACTCACCTTTGAAATATCTAGGGAACAACAAAAGAGACAGATTCAACTGAAGAAATTTATTTACTTTTTTTTCTAGGTACATAGATGACATAATTATAGACAAGTTTTGATACATAGGAAAACCCTTCTGTCCACCTCTTTTTGCTAAATGAATCATCACAATAATTTTTTACAATTTTTAAAACAATACACAGCTTTCTTGGGCTGAAGCAATCGCAAGAACATATTGGTACTGGTATATTACAGCTACTTACAATGTTTAAGAACAGCAATGGAGAAAAATAAGTTATTTAAATATTGATTTCATATACAGAAAGTGCAATGTTGTTAGTTGTTATATAACTTGCTTGACAGTTTCTTGTTTATCAATTTAAAATTGAGATAACGTGGACTCAGACTTTTTTTTTCTGAAAATAATACAGTACACACGCAGCATTGACTTGGTGAACTGACTTCTTTTGCTGCAATTATGAAAGCAAACTTTGCTCTGTCAGGAACTAATTTTCAAAGACTACTTATTTCCAATTTCACCCATCCCTGGGTACAGGAAAAGAGGAAAGGGCGTCTGACTAAGGCAAGGCCATGAACAGTCTATCTGCTTCTTGGTTTTCTGGGAATGTAAGTAGTGGTTGGGGCTGGCTGCATTTCCTTACAGACAGCTTCCAGGAGAAAAATGACACACAACGGATGTGTAGCTACCTGAGCCAAACTGCCTCTCCGGGTTTCTCTTGTGCTTTCCTAAAACAACAGTGTTCACCCTTCCTCAACATTCGGCACCAAGTGCAATGGATGAAAACCGGATATTGCTGAAGCCGGCCACCTGTCTTCCGGCATCCACAGGCGGCCGCAAACCATCTCAGTCAAATGTCACACGCGAGCATTCAGGCTTCTCTAAGGTCAATTTAAAAATTTAAAGCAAAATAAGACCAAACAGCTACTAAAAGTTAAAAAAAAAAAAAGTATTTTAATAAAAAGCACAATAAAGTAAAAATCACCTTAAATCCCACAGACTAGGAAGCCCTTCCACTGAAAATGACTCATGGTCCCTGAATTTCACTTCTAGGCAAAGGCAATGATTTCCAAAGAAGAATGAAAAAAAAAAAAATACGGTTTGGCATTCTTAAAAACTCATATTCAGAGAGTTCATTTTTCTGGCACCTCTTTTACGTAAGTGAAAATCTTACGGTGAAAATGAACTAACACCAGGAAATTCACATATGATTTTCCCTTCTCCTTTGCTCCTATGTGTGACCTGACTATAGGACTTCCTGGTACGTGTGGTCTTTTAGCTCAGCTTCAACTCTGAGCAGGCTCTCTCACAAGTCACGATGAGGCACCGAAAACGTGGGGTGAGGAGCCCATCCATTTTAAAGCATCCTCTCCTTCACACATGAAATCCCTTCCAATGACATAGTTACAGGACAGCCTGCAGCCTCCCTACCCTTTACATGGAATGTCACACCCCACAGGAATGTCATAATGGGCTGAAGAGTTCAACAGAAATTTGGCCGCTTTAGCTTTTTCTTTTAGTGTTCCACAACTTCTTACATGGCATCTTATAGAAGGTGACTATTATTGAAGAAATATATATTATTCTTTAAGACGCATACCCAAAGCATGAAAAAAAATATTACCTGAGAATGTCCTTTTCCTCAGAAATATGGATCCAGATCTACTTTAAAGCAAATGGTAAAATGGCTTTGTAATTCATGAAAACACTTTTCCCCCCCTCTCCCGAGGGATATCATTTGTTTTAATGAGTAGATAAAATATTATAGAACTTTTAAATCACGACTCTAAGCATTTCTACCATAAATGATCATACCCAGTGCTTAAAATAGGGCTCATGATAAGAATGTAAAAGAAAATAATTTTATAAGCAACTGGAAACAATTTCTGTCTGCTAGAAAATCAGACAATAGATTAAAAGAGAATGCTGAAATCAGTTGGAAAAGAACGGAAAATATGCAACTATTTAATACATGGCCAATATAGTTTGTTTGGCTCCATAATGAACCTTTATTATATTTAAGTGAATTACCTAAATAAGATGGGAAACAGTATTTTAACTATAAATCCAGGAAAAAAAATCTTTTGAAATATCTTATAAACTATTTCCCTTTAAGGAACATCTTTCTTAAATATTCAACTTCCACTGACTTTTTGCAAAGGTGATCTGTTATCGGATGACCGAATTTTGGAATGGACATGGTCAAGATTCCAAGTCAATACTGCAGCACAAGGACCAGCATGGTAACAACACTAAACTGATTAAAATTAAAGATCATAGCCTCAGACACACAAACATACTCTCATACAGGACATCTTTGTGAATTTCAGCGAGCTTTTTACCAGATTTGTAGTTAGTTTAAAATCTGAAAGTCAACATGAATCCTGGCCTGATAAACACCCCTATAAAATAAGCCACATTAGAGTGAGACAGTTAGAAAAGCCCATTTCTGCTGGAAACATCCCACATACGTTAGATGGCAGTCTAAGCTGAGGATCTGGAGCTACGGTTACAAGGTAGTGAACACTAGGTTGGATAACTGCTTAAAAGCTTACATTAAGGCAAATAAATGCTGATTTGCTAGAAAGCAATTATTAAAACGTCTCTTGTCTACCTAAAGGAGAATAGGGCTTTCTTTTTCCAGTGCAGCCAATTTTCTTACTTTTGAACACATGAGCCTGGTCAAGTGTACAATCACTCCCGAGGCTGTTACTTTGGCCTGGCTAAAGCCCGTCTGGGCCTCAGCAACCCTGCAGGGTGACGGAAGGGTGAGGAGCATGCTGAGAAACGGACAGGCAGCCTCTCCCCCTGCCCCCTGCCCCAAGACAGACTGTGGGCAAAGCATTTGTGGCAAATCGGCATCTTGGTTCTACTGTATCCTGAAAACAAAACTAAGTGCTTGTCTTTCCTTTGGGGGTCACAGAGAACCACACCAATTTCCTGGTGGGGGCTTTTCTGGAGAAGAGAAGGTCATCAGTCCCGTGCCAAGATTCCGAGTTCTGTTGGCATCGGCAACACACTGGGCCTTTCTCCTGGGTCTGGTCTGCACGTCCAGCCAAGGAGGAATTGCATCAACATCACGAGCACAGTGAACGGGTGGCTCTTGTCCAGGGAGGCCCATTTCGGGCCTGGCTACATGGCCTCGGGGCCTGGTGGCAGTTTGAAGAGTCTGGCTGCAGACACGAGCTTGCTTATGTGTCTCTCCTCTGTGATGCCAGCCTCCTGAAGGCAAGTGTGGGACAGAGAAGGCACTTGGCCTAGGGTACTAAAGCCCGCCTCAGAGAGGGCGCTGGCATACATGGGCAGACCGATGGAGACCAGCCAGTCAGACACGGACGACACGCAGCCGGGAGAGAGGGGCTTCCTGCAGATTTCTGTGAGTCCACCACTTGGGATCTGGGTAAACAAAGAAAGTGATTTCATCAAGATTTGACCAGCGCCACTGGAGAGCTCTTTCTTCTCTGCCTAAGAGGAGAGCGAGGCAGAAATATTATCTTTAATACTACACTATCAGGAAGGATAATACCATGAGATGTCGAAGCATCAAGAGTTCTTTCTTGGCTTCTCAAGGTGAAACAAATCCTCAAGGGCCCAGAAAGTGTTTGGAATTAGATTTAACCCCAATTATGTGTGGAAGTCTCCAAACCATCACCATTTATGTTTCTGGCTATTTTGTCTCATGGTAGTCACACTCTTCAATCAATGCTCCCTATGGTGACTGAAGAACCAAACCTATGTGACTGTGTGAAGAAATAAGATACCCAGAAAAGCAATGATACTCATGCAAAGTAGATTTTCTTCTGCATTTTGAATCTACGTTAGCATCCAGAAAATTAAGCATTTATTCAATTAAGCATTAATTAAAATTAATCAATTATAAAGAATTAAAAATACAATAATAAATGTTGGCTAGGGCAGGGAAATAGACATTTATACCTGACTTCTGTGAAGGCCAAGTGAGATACCTCTCAGAAAGGCAATTTACCACCAAATGTGCAAATTCTTGAGATTTTCTTAAGTCTTAATGAAGCAAATCCTCTTGAAGGACTATATCCTCAGAAATTAGTCAACAAAGTCTAGAGAATTTATTAATCAGGGCATTCTTCACTCAATTTAAAATAAAAGTTTGGAAAAAAATCTAAATGTCTTAATAATATGGAATTGGCTTAACCAAGACACACCTACTAGAACACTTTAAAACATGAATTATAAAAAAAGTTTTCAGTAACAAAGAAATAGGTTCATAATCTGATAACTGAAAACATTAAGGTTTCCAAACTGTACATGTACTATTATACACGTGTAGAGAAATAACCAAATGGAATTTTTTTTTCACAGTTCTGGGATTATGGATAACTTTCATCTTTTTCTCTCTGAAACTGTATTTTTAAAACTCTGCAGGCTGAATACATATTACTTTCCCCCAGGTGTCTCCCTTTGGTATCTTATAAGGAACCCTGGGCTACTCAGCGGCTACCAGCATGCCCATCATTAACCCCTGGAACTGAATGGACTTCAGAAAGCTGGGTGAGGGGAGCCCTGAACGTGGGCTGCTCACCGCCATGCGGTGCTGCTTCCGGAGCAGCTTGACACGGATCTGGTCCATGTTGGTGGCGACATCCCTTTCCGGCTGGTCTAAGTCTTCTGCATATCTCTGCACCAGGGCCTCAGGAATTCCACAGCGGCCGTGCTGCGAGCAAGAACAGAAATCTCTTAGCAAGGGTTTCGAGGATCTTTTTCTTTCTCCAAGAACAGCAAACATAAGGTAGGATAAGACATTTAGCTACTAGAAAGTAGGACCAACAGTTTCAATTTGAAATGAAACTATTTTCTTTAGTGTCAGGACAAATATTTTAGAGAGAATATTTGACATCTTTATCTTTTAGGTAGTGATGAGCTCTGGAAATACGTCTTGAAAGATGGTTAAAGCAGAACACAGTCACCCTCCATTGTGGGGTCTAAGGTCCTCACCTCACTCTATGTGATCATTTTGCAAAAGGTTACTGAAGGGCAAACTTGTGCTCTATAGATCATCTACTGTTGGTCCCTCAGCTACAAAGAGTTATACTAGGCCAGCATTTACTGTACAGTAGAATTTCCACTACTTTCCACTCAAAGGGGTTCATTCACTAAATATTAAGAAGGCAGAGGAGGAAGATTTTATCATAAGGCATTCAGGGTCATAAGGTGCTTATAACAAAGACTCTCAGGAATGCATTAGAACAATTCATGCATTTCTAGGACTAACATACAGCTACATCTATGTTCACGTATTTGTCTTCAAACCAATTTTGATATTGGTAGATGTACTCTGGGCTTCCCCGGTGGCTCAGAGGTAAGGATCCTCCTGCAATGCTGGAGACTCCGGTTCAATCCCTGGGTGGGGAAGATACTCTGGAGAAGGAAATGGCAACCCACTCCAGTGTTCTTGCTGGGAAAATTCCATGGATAGAGGAGCTTGGTAGGCTATAGTCCACAGTGTCTCAAAAGAGCTGAAAAGGACTGAGTGACTAAGCACACACACACAGTTCAACATGTTTGTTTGTGTTTTTCACAAATGAGAAATGAGTTTTCATTATAGTTCTCAATGTTTTTGGTACAATGGGGTATTTTATGTAATCTTTTATCCCCAGTTACCCATAGAGATATCATACAGTATAATTATTACATCTGAATGATGCTAAGTAGTGCTTCAGTCATGTTCAACTCTTTGCGACCCCATGGGACTGGGGCCCACCAGGTTCCTCTGTCCATGGGATTCTCTAGCTAAGAATACTGGAGTGGGTTGCCATTTCCTCCTCCAAAAGATCTTCCTGACCCAGGGGTCAAACCTGCATCTCTTTTATCTCCTGCACTGGCAGGCGGGTTCTTTACCTCTAGTGTCACCTGGGAAGCCCCATTTACATCTGAATCAGCCATGAAATTAAAAGATGCTTACTCTTTGTAAGGAAAGTTATGACCAAGCTAGATAGCATATTGAAAAGCAGATATTACCTTGCAACAAAGGTCCATCTAGTCAAGGCTATGGTTTTTCCTGTGGTCATGTATGGATGTGAGAGTTGGACTCTGAAGAAAGCTTAGCACCAAAGAATTGATGTTTTTGAACTGTGGGTATTGAAGAAGACTCTTGAGAGTCCCTCATACTGCAAGGAGATACAACCAGTCCATCCTAAAGGAGACCAGTCCTGGGTGTTCATTGGAAGGACTGATGCTGAGGCTGAAACTCCAATACTTTGGCCACCTCATGCAAAGAGTTGTCTCATTGGAAAAGACCCTGATGCTAGGAGGGATTGGGAGCAGGAGGAGAAGGGGACGACAGAGGATGAGATGACTGGATGACATTACCAACTCGATGGACATGAGTTTGAGTGAACTCAGGGAGTTGGTGATGGACAGGGAGGCCTGGCGTGCTACGATTCATGGGGTCACAAAGAGTCAGACATGACTGAAAGACTGAAATGAGCTGAAGTGAACTAGGTCACCACAGAGTACTAGTAGCATTTTCTGTGCTATATAGTAGTGTTGGGGGCCAGCGTGAGGAACTCCGCCCAGGGCAAAGGTCATGAAGAAGGGGGCTTTGGCATACACACAGGTGTGACCAAGTCTCAGGAAATTCCCCTGCTCCCAAGCATCTAACCCCAAAACTAGAGTCTGTCCTGTACTCTCACCTAAGCGGGGCTCTTCCCCATAACCGTTTCTCTTAGAGAAGGAGTAAAAGTGCAGCTCCAAGGCAATAAAAAATTCCTGGGCATGACTAGAGTGTTTCAACTTACGGGACTCCTCTGAAGGTTATCTAGCCTGTCTGTGTAGGTTCCTCCGGCCACAACAGCCCTCCAACCATAAGAGGCATGAGATGTTTTGACTTACTAAAGGCAAATTCTTGTGGGCAGTTAGAAATTATTAGTATAGCGGGTTGGATGGGAATTATATTGGTAAAGGGTTTCTTCAATTGTTGTGTCAATAACTGCCACTAATTCCCTGCCCTAGGTGGGACAAGGGCATCTCAGGTTAAACCTCTCTGCAGACACATGATGGTTTACTACCTCTCAACCATAAACAGCACAGAAAGTTTTGGAGTATTCTGAGAATCTTAATTAACATAGGACTTTTTCTTGTTGTTGAGTCAATGATTGCCGCCAGGCCTCCATATCCTTTAGGTACCTGGGAATACATTAATCAATGCATTTGGAATATAGAAAAGGAAATATAGTAGTTTTTGATGTTAGCAACATTAGACTTTTTGAGTTAATGAATTTTCTCTCTTGTAATAGATCACTGTACTTTGTTATAAATCACTGTGTCCTTGCTATGTAAAAATGTAACTTTGTCACTATCTTAAGACTAAGTAGATCTTAAGAGGAACATTGGTGAAAGGATTTTCATTTGTTAGACTGATGTTTGTTGCTAAAATCTTCATATTCCCTGCCCTTACAATGAATATAACTAGCATATAGGAGAAATAAGTATTAACCTATAGGAGAAATAAGTCTTAACCTTTAAGCATATAGGAGAAATAAGTATTAACCTTTAAGATTAATCATGTTAACCTTGAGTTAAATAAATTCCTTTCTTGATTGTAACTCACAACACCCTCACCCTATAGGAATGTGACTTTATTTGGAAGGTGGTGCTAGAAATAAGTATTAACCTATAGGAGAAATAAGTCTTAACCTTTAAGCATATAGGAGAAATAAGTATTAACCTTTAAGATTAATCATGTTAACCTTGAGTTAAATAAATTCCTTTCTTGATTGTAACTCACAACACCCTCACCCTATAGGAATGTGACTTTATTTGGAAGGTGGTGCTTGGTTTAAGGAAAAACACCCTTGGAAAAAATAAGTTTTCTGGTTATCAGAAAGAAAGGGTTGTAAATGTCAGCAGGCAGAAATGGCTTGAAGATGATGTAAAACCCCTAAGACTTTTTTTATGTAAAGCACCTGATTTTGATAAGGTCAGGACTGCTGACCCCCGCATGACTGTGTATTCATCCCTATATGTAACAAAAGGTATATGAACAAACCCCAAAATAAAGAAATCGGATCAGTTCCAGAAAGACTGATTGCCCCCATGTCATTCCTTTCTGCTCCCTAATTTTCTGGCTGAATTCCCATCTGGAACGTGGGTGCCCGCCGTGCATATGGTGCAAATTCCTTGTCCAGAATTTTATTGGTACCCCAAGTAAACCAAGTTATTCAGCACCTTTCTTTCTTCCCTACTATTTTCTGGTCGAATTCCCATCTGGTACATAGGACCCACCAAGCCTACTAATTCTGCCTGGCTTCTAAGATCGGATCGGGGGTGGGGGGAGGCCTCAGTGCCTCCTCTCCTTCGGGAGAACGGGAAGACGCCTGTGGCCTACATAGGTGGTGATTGGTACCTTGTGTTAACCAAGTTATTTGGCCTCTTTTTCTCTGCTAAATTCCTAGTCCCTCTCTATCTGTAATTAAATAAGTTTTTCCTAGGATGCCTACTCCATCCCCACCTTCAAATCACCCTGGATCCACCGGGGCTGGACCCCGGCACAGTAGATTCTCATTAGTTATCTATTTCATACACAGTATCAATAGTGAATATATTTCAATCCTAATCCTCCAGTTCACCCACCTTTACGCTCAGTATCCATACATTTGTTTTCTACATCTGTATTCTGTATTTCTGATTTGTAAATAAGATAGTCTATACCTTTTTTTTCTCAGATTCCACAATATGTGCTAATATGATATTTGTTTTTCTGACTTCCCTCTGTATGACAGTCTCTAGATTCATCCATGTCTCTACAAATGACCCAATTTCACTCCTTTTTATGGCTGAGAAATATTCCATTGTATACATGTACCACATCTTCTTGGTCCACTCCTCTACTGATGAATATCTGGGTAGCTTCTATGTCCTGACTACTGTAAATAGTGCTGCAGGAAACATTAGAGCGCATGTGTCTCTGAGTTATGATTCTGTCAAGGTGTATGCCCAGGAGTGGGATTTCTGGGTCAATGGTTGCATTGAGTTTTGCTTTCTGAGGAATCTCCATGCTGTTTTCCATAGTACCTGTATCAATTCCCATCAACAGTACAAGAGTGTTCCCTTTCCTCCACACCCTCTCCAACATTTATTGTTAGTAGAATTTTTTGATGATGGCCATTCTGACTGGTGTGATGTGATATTTCATTGTAGTTTTGAGTTGCATTTCTCTAATGATTAGTGGACATTTCACGCAAAGATAGATACAATAAAGGACAGAAACAGTATGGACCTAACAAAAGCAGAAGATATTAAGAAAAGGTAGCAAGGACACACAGATGAACTATACAAAAAAGATGTTAATAACCCAGATAACCACCATGGTGTTATCACTCACCTAGAGACAGATATCCTGGAATGTGAAGTCAAGTGGAACTTAGGAAGAAGCATCACTATGAACAAAGCTACTGGAGGTGATGGAATTCCAGCTAAACTAAAGATGATGCTGTGAAAGTGCTGCCCTCAATATGCCAGCAAATTTGGAAAACTCAGCAGTGGCCATAAAACTGGAAAAGGTCAGTTTTCATTTGAATCCCCCAAAAAAGGCAATGCCAAAGAATGTCCAAACTACTGCATGACTGCACTCATCTCACACACTAGCAAAGTAATGCTCAAAATTCTCCAAGCCAGGCTTCAACAGTACATGAACCAAGAAATTTCAAATGTACAAGCTGGATTTAGAAAAGGCAGAGGAACCAGAGATCAAATTGCCAACATCCGTTTGATCATAGAACAAATGAGAATTCCAGAAAAGCATCTATATCTGCTTCATTGACTATGCTAAAGACTTTAACTCTGTGGACAAAAAAGTGTGGAAAATTCTTCAAGAGATGGGAATACCAGACCACTTTACCTGCCTCCTGAGAAATCTGTATGTAAGTCAAGAAGAAACAGTTAGAACGAAACATGGAACAATGGACTGGTTCCAAATTGGGAAAGGAATACATCAAGGCTGCATGTTGTCACTCTGCCTGCCCATTTAACTTGCATGCAAGGAACATCATGAGAAATGCTGGTATGGATGAAGCACAATTTGGAATCAGGATTGCCAGGAGAAGTATCAATAACCTCAGATATGCAGATGACACTACTCTTAAGGCAGAAAGCAAAGAGGAACTAAAGAGTCTCTTGATGAAAGTGAAGGAGTAGAGTGGAAAAGCTGGCTTAAAACTCAACATTATAAAAACTAAGATCATGGCATTGGATCCCATCACTTCACGGCAAATAGATGGGAAAATGGTGGAAACAGTGACAGACTTTATTTTCTTGGGCTCCAAATTTACTGCAGATGGTGACTGCAGCCATGAAATAAAAAGATGCTTGCTCCTTGGAAGAAAAGCTATGACAAACCTAGATAGCATATTAAAAAACAGAGATATTACTTTGCTAACAAAGGTCCATCTAGTCAAAGCTATTGTTTTCCCAGTAGTCATATATTGATGTGAGAGTTGGACCATAAAGAAAGATGAGCACCAAATAATTGATGATTTTGAACTGTGGTGCTGGAGAAGACTCTTCAGAGTAACTTGGATAGCAAGATGATCAAACTAGTCAATCCTAAAGGAAATCAGTCCTGAATATTTATTGGAAGGACTGATGCTGAAGCTGAAACTCCAATACTTTGACTACCAGATGTGAAGAACTGACTCATTGGAAAAGACCCTGATGCTGGGAAAGATTGAAGGCAGGAAGAGAAGGGGACAACAGAGGATGAGATGGTTGGATGGTATCACTGACTCTATGGACATGAGTTTAAGCAGGCTCTGGGAGTTGTTGATGGACAGGGAAGCTAGTGTGCTACAGTCCATGGCATCCCTAAGAGTTGGACATGACTGGGCAACTGAACTGAATGATTAGTGATGTTGAGGATCTTTTCATGTACCTCTTGGCCATGTATCTCTGTGTCTCTGTAGAAATGTCTATTTAAGTCTCCTACCCATTTTTTGATTGGATTGTTTGTTGGTTGGTTGGTTGGTATTGAGCTGCACGGGTTATTTGTATATTTTGGAGATTAATCCTTTGTCAGTTGCTTCATGTGCAAATATTTGCTCCCATTCTGAGGGTTGTCCTTTTATCTTGTTTATGGTTTCCTTTGCTGTGCAAAAGCTTTGAAGTTTAATTATATCCCATTTGTTTATTTTTGTTTTTATTTTCATTACTCTAGGGAGGTGGGTCAAAAAAGGTCTTGCTATGATTTATGTCAAAGAGTGTTCTGTGTTTTCAAAACTTTGTGACACAGCTGGTCTGTGGCAGATTGAATTTTCTTTATGTAATAGACAGTTGGACTGTGAAGAAGGCTGAGCACCGAATTATTGATGCTTTTGAACTGTGGTGTTGGAGAAGACTCTTGAGAGTCCCTTGGACTGCAAGGAGATCCAACCAGTCCATTCTGAAGGAGATCAACCCTGGGATTTCTTTGGAAGGAATGATGCTGAAGCTGAAGCTCTAGTACTTTGGCCACCTCATGAGAAGAGCTGACTCATTGGAAAAGACTCTGATGCTGGGAGGGATTGGGGGCAGGAGGAGAAGGGGACGACCGAGGATGATCATGGACTTGATGGACGTGAGTCTGAGTGAACTCAGAGAGACGGTGATGAACAGGGAGGCCTGGCGTGCTGCGATTCATGGATTCGCAAAGAGTCGGACACGACTGAGCGACTGAACTGAAGTGAACTGGATAGCACAGCATCTGCAAATAGAGACAATTTTATCCTTTCTGATTTGGATGGCCTTTATTTATTTACAAGATCTTATTGCTCTGGTTAGGATTTCCAGTACTATATTGAATAGAAGTAGCAAGAGTGAGCATCCTTGTATTGTTCCAGATCTTAGAGGAAAAGTTTCAGCTTTTCACCATTGAGTGTGATATTAGCTGTGGGCTTGTCATATATGGCTTTTTTAATGTTGTGGTACATCCCCTCTCCAGCAAGATGCTTGGAAGATTTTATCATGAAATGATGTGAAATTTTGTGGAACGCTTTCTCTGTGTTGACTGAGATGATTATATGATTTTTTTACTCTCCATTTTGTTAATGTGGTATATCACAATATTTGATTCATGAAACAGTGTCAGACTTTATTTTGGGGGGCTCCAAAATCATTGCAGATGGTGATTGCAGCCATGAAATTAGAAAACGCTTACTCCTTGGAAGAAAAGTTATGACCAACCTAGATAGCATATTCAAAAGCAGATATATTACTTTGTTGACTAAGGTCCATCTAGTCAAGGCTATGGTTTTTCCTGTGGTCATGTATGGATGTGAGAGTTGGACTATGAAGAAGGCTGAGCGCTGAAGAACTGATGCTTTTGAACTGTGGTGTTGGAGAAGACTCTTGAGAGTCCCTTGGACTGCAAGGAGATCCAACCAGTCCATTCTGAAGGAGATCAACCCTGGGATTTCTTTGGAAGGAATGATGCTAAAGCTGAAACTCCAGTACTTTGGCCACCTCATGAGAAGAGTTGACTCATTGGAAAAGACTCTGATGCTGGGAGGGATTGGGGGCAGGAGGAGAAGCTGACGACCAAGGATGAGATGGCTGGATGGCATCACTTGTTGGAGAAGACTCTTGAGAGTCCCTTGGACTGCAAGGAGATCCAACCAGTCCATTCTGAAGGAGATCAACCCTGGGATTTCTTTGGAAGGAATGATGCTAAAGCTGAAACTTCAGTACTTTGGCCACCTCATGAGAAGAGTTGACTCATTGGAAAAGACTCTGATGCTGGGAAGGACAGGGGGTAGGAGGAAAAGGGGACGACCAAGGATGAGATGGCTGGATGGCATCACAGACTCGATGGATGTGAGTCTGAGTGAACTCCGAGAGATGGTGGTGAACAGGGAGGCCTGGCGTGCTGCGATTCATGGGGTTGCAAAGAGCTGGACATGACTGAGCGACTGAACTGAACTGATAGTGGCTCACATGGTAAAGAATCTGCCTGCAATGCAGAAGAACTGGGTTCAATCCCTGGATTGGGAAGATCCCCTGGAGTAGGAAATGGCCACCCACTCCAGTATTCTTGTCTGGAGAATTCCGTGGACAGAGGAGCCTGGCCGTCTACAGTTCTTGTGTTCACAAAGAGTCAGTCACGACTGAAACAACTTGGCACACATGCACTCAGAAAAAGGAAAGAATTAGAATATATACATTATGATTGAATTTCATGCAGTCAAGTAGATGCACCAGTAACGTTTCCATTTTTTTCAACATAAAATGGCCCCGAAGAGTAATTTCACTGGGTCATACAGCTCTTCTTTCTTTTTAAGCAAACATGGTTTCTTTCCCAGTAAATGAGAGAGGACATTCATCAGCTTCAGGTTATGTGAGGTGAGGAATCAGGGGAGGTGAGCCCATTGGAAGGCTAAGGATGTGCCCAGTGAGCGGAGCTGAGATCCCAGGTCCCGCTGGCGCTGGGCTGATCTAGTGAGTGATAGCAGAGGGCAGAGGGGACCATCTCCTTCAGGACTGAGCAACTGCATTCTCATCATTCTCCTCGGATCACTGGGATTCTGTTTATTTTCTGCCTCCTCCACTTGATATTTGTTTCTAGTTTTCAAGGAAGTTTTCCCCACCCCACCAAGGTGGTGGTTAGTGTACAAAGAACTCCCTGTCTGGCAAGTGTGACTATTTTTCACATGATCATTGTCATAGTAACTGTTAGTTACCACGTTAAAGGTACTCCTGTTCAGATACTTGGGATATCAAGACAAGGACCCTCATCATTATTAAACCTAGGACTTTGGATTCTTATCCCAAATGAAATGTTAGGTCAAGTGACTCAAAGTAAGAGCTCCAACTGGAGTCTTTAGTGACTATTGGGGAAATAAAACACAGCAAAAAAAAAAAAGAATTCCACAAACCCATAACCATGGAAGAAAACTCCAACTCCCGTCCTGCGTCAGTGTTTCAATGTAGTATGAAACGTTTTATACATACTTGCAAAAATCCAGTTTCACCTCTAAGACTGGCTAATACCCACCTGTCTGTGAAGTTGGAGGGGAAGGAGTTTGGCTCTAATGGCATTTAGTTACTCTAACGTTCAATCATTGGGTCATTATTTATTTTGTAAATACACACACATATACGTCATCATCATCACTATCATCATTTCTCTGGTACTTGTTTACTGATGGCATGAAAATAATAAATTGAAACTTTTATAGTATTATCTAATACTTAATCTGGGATCTGAAAACATTTCTAGCTAGTTTTTTTCCATGAAAGCTTTTTTTTAAAAAAAGAGAAATTCAGTTCAGTTCAGTTGCGCAGTCGTGTCTGACTTTTTGCGATCCCATGAACCGCAGCATGCCATCACCAACTCCCGGAGTCTACCCAAACCTATGTCCATTGAGTAAAGAGAAATAAGATTGCTTTAAAAAATCTACAGCTCCTGCAGCTGCATCAATTGCTGTTTTGTGATATGAATGTTGAATTCATTTAAATCTCTTAGAAAAGTAGATCTTATATGGGCAATGCTAATATCTCATCAATATTGTAAAAGCTTGCTAAAATTCATATTGTTTCAAGGAGGATATATATTTATTTGACGTCATGTGCAGGTAGGAAAGCCAATTTTGTGGGATTTAAAAAAATTTTCCTGTCTCAGATATATGTTGAAATTTGGAAGTATTCTCTTACATGAACTCCACATCTAGTACTGTTCAATTATTTTCTTTATTATGATATTTTTTCTCACTTAATTTATTGTGTGGCACCAACTTGACCACTTTGAGTGGAGGAATAAGACCTGCTGTCCAGTCACATGACTTGTTGGTCTACCTTACCTGCTTCTGAGTGTCCTTTGTCCCGAGGATGTGAGGGTCCCGGAGACCACTTTCTCTGGGGCCCGAGCTCACAGACACAGGAGCCGAATTTGTCATTTTTGTCACTAACTTGACTTAGTATTGCGACCTCTGTAAAGGTGTGGCCTTGCCAGACAGTAAACATGTAAAAAGAATACAGCTTCCTCCTGGCAGTAAAAGAGATTAGTGGAAGGAAGTTAGCTGTGACTAGATGGGGCCAGAGCCTGAAATCAAAGGGTTTGTTTGGAAGGGTCTATTAATAATCTCCTGTCTTCGTTATAAAGAGGGCTCAGCGTGTGGGGTTTCAGTTCTGGTAAAATCATTTGTGAAAATGTATGATTCCTGGTTCCGTGCACAAGACCTCCTCTGTGGAAGACTCCCCTGGGAGGTGATCAGATTCCCGACTCCTGGAGAACTGTAATTAAACAATTGAATAAAATTTGCCTTTGGAAATTCATGGCTTGAACGTAGGGTCAACTTGTTATTGTTGAGGTAATCTACATGTTTTTGGTGTTCAAAGTATATGCACTACTTAGAGAACTAGATGTTAGGATAATCTGAGAGTTTATATTATGATTAAAAATGTCCACAGTGTGATTCATGATTTTAGACCTGAGGTACTGAAATATGAAAGAGAATTGGACTCAGCTTTCAAGTACTGTTTGAAAGTTGATTTGAAAGCTTCTGGAAAGTTGTTTTTTTTGCAGCCTGATTTTATTTGACGGTTAGCTTAAGTTCTGTGACAACATAGAGGGGTGGGATGG
>SJYC01029526.1:0-31672 GCA_006408675.1 Madoqua kirkii | reverse complement strand
GGGCCCCAGCTTCTGAGTCAAGGTTTAAAAATACATATTTACTAAAACTAAGAGAATTCTCCCCGACTCGGGCCGGGGAGGTGGGGCCTTTCCTGAGCTGGAAACCATCATCATGCAGCGGTGGGGCCCAGAGGCATCATTCACATAAGTGACTAACACCCGCACCATCCGCAGACCATCGGCTCCCAAAACTTGACGATATGTTTCTGTTGTTTGAACAAGAAGACACAAGAGGAGCCACATGTTTCGTGGAAGCTCTTTATGCTCATCAACGTGGTCCTCACCTCCGAGGCCCCAGCCCACCGTCACCTGTCGCCCCGCTCCCCTGATCTAGGCCGAATACAGCTTCTTTCGCTTGCTCTTCTCCGGCTCTGCAAGTAAAAGTTCCAGTTTCCTCTTACAGAGGGAGATGTGTATAAGAGACAGCGCTTTACATTACATGACTTTTTCAGAGACCATGAAAACATAATGCTGCTGCTGCTAAGTCGCTTCAGTCGTGTCCGACTTTTAGAGACCTGGTAGGCTACCAGGCTCCTCTGTCCATGGGATTTTCCAGGCAAGAGTACTGGAGTGGGTTGCCATTGCCTTCTCCAGAAAACATAATAGCACATTAATTTTTAAAACCATGATAAACATGTTGCTTCATAGTAATTTCCTGACAGATTTTAAACTGAAATGGACAATGGATTGACAAGACAAAGTAATCTCAATATTTTCTTCCCCAGAACCCCTACTAGCTTCATGGAAAACTCTGTCCCAGGGATCGAACCCACATCTCTATGTCTCCTGCAGCGGCAGGTAGGTTCTTTATCACTAGTGCCATCTGGGAAGCCCTCTCTGATCACAGAATCACACAGATGACCAACAACCTTGGCACGTAGGGTTGATTCTGGCTGGAGGGGCTGGCAGGAATTAGTAGTAGGAATAAACTCTGCAATGGAGGCGAGTGGACCACGCTGACCTTTTGAGTGAGGCTGCTGTTTGCCCTGTGGCAGTCCACCTGGGGAGGATAGGGCTGACTTCTGCTGGCCTCAGAGGTCTGTGGTACATTCACTTTAGTTTGTGGGGGAAAAAAAAAAGTGTGTGTCATTGCACAGATCCTTTCAGATTTGTAAACTCTGCTAAACCACATCATTTACTCGAAAAAAAAAAAAACATTCAGTTAACTAATGACATTTAACAAAGCCATTTTTTGCAGAATACGTTACCAAGTCCTTCAAGAGTCCCTAAAATTACAGAGACAGTTTGTGGTTCCTGAAAGCCAGGCAATCGAGGTTTAGTTTTTAAGGCAAAGACGCTATAGATAAGCAAAACAGGTTAATAACCCAGTTTATGTATTTAGATGTGTTTTCAAAAGCAAATATGATTTATTTTCTCTTGAAAAACTAAGGCCATCCTGAGAGACAACAATCGGGTAATGACAGGGTCTGGAATAGTGAAATACGCGGAGTTGGGAGAATTAACGCATTTTTAGCCCGAGGAAGAGAGTACATAATGACGAGGAGATAGCTGTCTTTAAACATCGGAAAAGCTGTCAGCTGGGAAAACTCCAGAGGGCACAAACATGGTGAAAGTTTCAAGGAGGCAGATTTGGGTTGAAAGAAATGTCTAACATTTGAGTTACACGTAAACAAGTGATGAGCTCTAAAACACTGTAGGGTGGGTTCAGGGAGGAATTTCTGCAGCATGGATTTATCCATGGATTCTTGGATTAGGCATTTCTTAAGGTACCATTCAACTCAACATTCTACGCATCTTGGATATAAAACTTCCACTTTACACAAAGAGCTGGTTTTGTTGCCCACAAGTAGTGTCAACAGCAAACCCACAGCTATGCCTACGTCCACATGTAAGCAGGGCTTAGAGGACCCTGAGACTGGTCTCTGCTGACCGCTGCCTTGTCCTTGGAGCTCTCCTCTCCAGCCTCTAACCGAGGGTCTTCCTGGTGGTTCTAGGCTTCTCTTCTTGGCCCCAGAGCATCACCATTGTTGGTCCCTCTGCCTGGAATGTCTCCCTCCTGCTTTCCTGTGTTAACTCCATAATCTCAGTGCCAAGGTCTCTCTTTCCTGAGGAAACTGTTCCTGGTCTGCATCCCCTCTGCCCACTTTGAAAAGCCTGCACAGCACCAGGTCCTGCCTGTTCAGGATTCTTCAGTCTATTTGGAGTCCTTTGCTCCGCCTTTCTATCCTCTTGGACTTGAGCTTTGTGAGCATGAAGACAGGTCTCTGGCAGCCTGTCAGCACAGCTTCAAGCACAAAGTTTCTCACTAGAAATATTTGTTAGGTGAAGGCTATCCTCATGCATCTTAAGATGCTCATGTATATGGGTAGTGGGCTTACTTTTGAAATGTGAAGAACTCAGGCACTGTGTGTGGTACCAGACTGTGTCTATGAGGGAGCTGTGGACATTTTGGAATTGGAAAGCTTTGGAAGGTTTTAAGACTTCCATAGCCTACCATATGTTTACGGGCAGGATTTCTTTCCCACGGAGATGGGTTTGGACCCACGTATCACCTCAGCTGTCCACCAACAAGATCACAAAATATGATTGGAGTTACCTGATTTGAGAGCAGAGTGAGGCCAGAAGGGAAAGAAGTGCCCACAGGGAGAAAAGGAAGGATTCTAAGTGGTTTTCCTAGAGATCTTGGGAGTTTGGGGACTGGGCTGAGAAGAGAAAATCCTGGTTCCTAGGAGCTGCGTGACTCCGTGAAACCTTTCTCCTTCCTCCAGGTCCATCCTGTCCCAGGAAAGTGCAATTCCAGGGTGGGCATGACGCAGGTGGGACTGTGACCCAGTGTCCAGGATGCTTCCCAGGCTGCCCAATGAGAGCGCTGAGACCTTACTTTATGCAGGGAAGAGGGGGTGATGATAGTTATGACCCCTCTTTAGCAGCTGCCTTTGTCCTGGGACCATCAGCCCAAATCATGGCTTTTGTCATGAAAATGAGAGATGGGATGGGTGTGGAGCCACTGTGTGTGTGTGTGTGTGTGTGTGTGTGTGTGTGTGGTGGGGGGTGCTGGTGCAGCCGACTCACAGAGGGAGGTGGGCAGGGATGTGTTTCCAGGACTGAGGACATGTCTATGGTGAGTCAGCCCCATGCTCCACTGGTCACAGATGAGTCAACAACTATTTCCTGAGAAGCTGAGAAGGATGCTGTGATGAGTAAGAACCGACCCCAGGAATCTTCTGGGGATTAAAGGTACAAGTAGCCTGGGTGCGTGCGCTTTGGGGTCTAGTTTGGGGCACGTGGACTGGAGGTGTTACCAGTTTCATCAGTGAGATTCTCCAGTCACTGAAGGTTCAGGTTTGTGTGTCTGAGTCAATTAGGGAGTGACACACTCTTGTGTTTTATTGTAAAACAGCAACCAGAGTATGACGGGGGAGGGGGAACTTCCCAGAGCAGGGTGGTGGGATCAGTGGGGGGCCACGGGGACTGGAGAACCATCACAGGCGGTGCCCTCTGGCCAGTTGGGAGCTTGGCAAAGAGCCCCTTGGATCCTACCGTTTGAGGACCAGGGCAGTCAGGTCAGGGAAGAGGAAAGCATGAAAACTGACCAGTGAGAAGACTGTCAAAATAATCATCCTTGCAAGAACAAGAAAGGAACCTGCTCCTGGAAGGGCCGAGGTCCTCCTGGCATCAGTATGTGTGGACGTCCATACCCGGAGTGACCCAGCTGTGGGCTGAGCGGGATCCTCTAGTCCCCAAGGGCTCCTTCCAGATGGCTGCCTGTGTTTGCGTGTTTTTATGTGTGTGTTTGTGTATTTCTGGATATGTGCATTTATTTGTGTGTGTGCACATGGATTTGTATGTGGGTGTATATTTGTGTGTGTGTATGAGTGTATTTGTGTGTGTGTGCATTTGTATGTGCATGTTAATGTGGCTGCATGTTTATTTGTGTGTGTGTGCAAGTGTGTCTGTGTATCTCTGTGTATGTGTATGTGTGTGTATTTTTGTATGTGGGAGGGGTGTGCGTGTGTGCATGTGTACTTGGTTGTGTGTATGTTTCTGCAGGAACCCACAGCCCATGTGAACACAAGACCCTCATCTCCAGAACTGCCAAGCTGTCACACTGGATAGCCCTAGATTTGAAAAGAAAAAAAAAAAAAAAAAGCAATTGTTCATACTCGACCAGCATGCAAACTGCAGGCTGAGAAAGAACACAGACCACACAACTGGCTCCCCCTTCTCTCTCTCACTGCAGAAAAAGCAAACGTCAGCTGCGCTCGGAGTTGACAGGGCTGCGACCTCCACCAAGCCCGGGACGGCAGAGGCTCTGCAGCGTTGTTGTTCCGGCAAAGACAGAGGGAGGTGACTCAGGACAACTGCAGCAGTGCAGGGAAGGCTGGCGCTAAATTTAGCCAGAATCTCCGCGATGCAGCACTGGCTGCGTCTGTGGCTGCGCACGGTCCGCCCGCATGGGCCCTTCTGGGCCTTCAAGGACACGGGCAGGGAGCCAGGTGGTGCTGCAAAGGCTCCAGTCTCTTGTCTCATCTTCTAAAACTCAGGCATGTTTTAGTGTTGTGAGACGCCACAAGGACGCCCTTGCTCTCAGCTCTCCACTGCCTGCTTCAAACAGGAGCAGCCTGTGAGATAACCGCCACGGCTGGAGAAGACGCTTGAGAGACCCCTGGACTGCAAGGAGACCAAAGCAGTCCATCCTAAACGAAAGCAGCCCTGAATATTCATTGGAAAGACTGATGCTGAAACTGCAATGCCAATACTTTGGCTACCTGATGCGAAGAACCGACTCACTGGAAAAGGCCCTGATGCTGGGAAAGACTGAAGGCAAGAGGAGAAGGGGACGACAGAGGATAAGATGGTTGGATGGCATCACTGACTCAACGGACAAGAGTTTGAGCAAGCTCCGGGAGTTGCAAAGAGTCAGACATGACTGAGCAACTGAACAACGAAAGAGGACAGTCCCTCTCCTCTTGGGTGTCCCGGGCGTCCAGACCAGGGACCTCCTGTTCCCCTGAGGGATGATTCACACTCACCACCGCCCCTGCTGTGACCCCTCACCAGCCCTTCAGAGAGAGTAAACTTTGGTGAAAAGAAGGGGGAATTTTTCACAAAAGTGCAGCTTTCTCCGAGACAGCATACTTGGGTGAAAAACGGCTTAAAGTTTGAGAGACTCAAGGAGGCAGGGAGGCCTGTGGAGGCGAAGGCTGGCGAGGCCAGTGTGTTTTTTGGGACATGCCAGAAGTCTGTGGGGTGGTCTCACTGAAGCAAATCTGTTAAAGCAGACTTTTAGGACATGACACCCAAGGTATCCTTCACCTTTCAGGAAAGGGGGTTCAAAGAGGGGAGGGATGGGGGCAAGGGGAATGAATTAAGAATTTGGGATTAGCAGATGCAAACTCCTGTATATGAAATAAGTGACAAAGGCCTACTGTGCAGCACAGGGAACTCTACTCAGTATTTTGTAATAACTGATATGGGAAAAGAATCTGAATAAGAAGAGATACATGTATATGTATAAGTGAATCACTTCACTGCACACCTACCTGAAACTAACACAACGTTGTAAATCAACTATACTCCCATATAAAATACAAAGTAAATTAAAAAGAAAGCGGGCAAGAAACTAGAATCCTGACTTTTCCTGTGACCCTGAGTGTATGACCTCCTGCTCTTATACTTCATTTTCTCAGTGTTTATGTAAGTAGCAGCACGCACTTCCCACCTCCTCGATGGGTGCCCTGACAACTGGGAAGGTGAAAGCCCTGTTCCTGCCTCCGGCGTGGGGTGATGATGGCGATGACGCCCAAGGGGTACGAGGGGAGTTCTGAGGACACTGGGTGTCCTGACTCAGATGCTCAGACCCAGAAGTAACCTGTACCAAGGACTGAGCAGGGCTGTGCCCAGGACTGCTAGCCTGTTCTCACTGACGTATGCTGGGCTCCGCCTCACTCCCTCCGCCCCCTACCCACCGCTGGTTGCCTGCTCCAGCTCCCCTTCTGCTGATTTCCATCCTCCCTCCCCTCCCTGCACCCCACCTCCCCCAGCGTCCGCCTCGCCCTAGGTTCCTGGTGACCCACCCCCACCACAGCCTCAGCTCCAAGTCAGGAGAGTCAGTCCGCCCTGGGCTGAGATTGTCTGCTGGAGCCCCGAGGCCTCTTACACACCGTGTTGCCCCACCTCAGAGCCAGTGTTTCCAAAATCAAACCTACTATTGATCTCTTGTCAACAAGCTGCTCTGTGTGCAGCCCTGTGCTGGAGAGAAAAGGTGAGCCCGGGGTAATGCACTGCAGCGTCCTTTCTAGAAGCAGGGCTGGGCAGAAGGTGAGGCGTCACTTCTGAGCTGGATGAACTTAGACCAACAGCAGAGCTAACTTCTCAACACGTCAGTTTATTCATGACAGAAGGGGGGGGCGGCGGCTGACACTGCAGTCTTTAAGTGCTGTGGCAAGAATTAAATGGGAGAAGACGTGAGAGGCACCCGAACAAGCCCATGTAGAGTTGAGCTCAGTGAACACTGGATACGGAAGACAGAGGGGGTGATTCACTGACAGCCCGGGGCTCAGGGGATAGTGAGGTGAAGCGGGGTAGGACTCAGGCAGCATCTCACAAAGCATCTCAGGTGTTAAGCCAAAGGATCTCCACTTGATCTTGGAAGCTAAGGGAGCCATGGAAGGAATGTAAGCAGGAAAAGGACATGATTAGATCTGCATTTTAGAAAGAACACATCGGTGACCGTGAAGTCGGAGTTGGAGTGGCGCCAGACTGGAGGCCACAAGACCAGCCCGGGGACATCTCAGGAGAGCCAGGTGAGCGGTGATGAGGCCGGAATTAAGGTATAGCTTCGGGGCAGGGAGGACAGCTCGAATGTGTGCGGGTGTTAAGGACAGAGAATCTGCAGGACTTCGTAACTTGACGTGAGGCAAAATGAGAAAGCGAGTCTGGGACGCCAGCCAAGTTTCTGCTATAGGTGAGTATATGAAGGATAGCACCTTGAGATGAAATCCAGAAGACTGAAGGAGGAAGACATTTTAATGATGGTTTCAGGTAGAAATCTAGCGAAGTTTCTATTTGATTAACTTAATGGAATTTTGACTTTTCTTCCAGGAGTAAGACTCCAAGTCCAGGAGAGGCCGAGGGGCCTGGTCTGTGCAGGGGGAGAGTCGGTATCAGGTAGGAAGAACTGAAGGCAGAGACCTGGGGATACGGCCATTTAGGGAAGGAAGGTGGCAAATTGCTGCCATGGTCTCGAGGCACAGGCCACCGGGGTCAGACAAGAGTTGGGAATGGCCAGTGTCACAGAGGGTGGATGAAGGTGTGACTCAGGTTGTCACAGACGGGGACACAGTCAGAGAAGAGGAAAAGGATCCTTGGGCTGGGAAGGACAGAAGCCGCTAGGGACCCTGGTGGGAGCAGTGGCCTTGGAGCTAACGGGGGAACACAGATGTAACCGTGCAGAACACGGGGCAGGGTGGGTCTCCAAAATATACTATGGTGTTAAGAAGCCTTATGGTTAAAAAGAGGGGAAGAGAGAATGGCATTTAGAAAGGATTTGAATTTGAAGAAAATAGTTTTGTCATTTTGGAGCAAATGTTTGAGAACACTGTGTGTGTGTGAGAGAGATGCTCTAGAAAGAAGCCCAGTGGATGTGGAAAGGTGGAAGACAAAGGAGGATAAGCCATGTGGTACAGAGGGGTGCGGAGGATGGCGACAGCAGGGGCCCTGAAGGAAGGCGGGGAGGGGCCAGGGCGTGTGTGTGGATTCACTCTACCACATGGAGGAATGCTCTTCCTTGATGTACGGTACTTGCTTCTGTTCCTCTGGCAAGTTCTTCCACTCAGAATATGGAGGAAGTGGGCCTACGATCACATAGCACTTTAAACAACTTTTGAGAGGAACAAGAAGAGGAAATGGCTAGTGTTTATAGAGTATTTACCATGTCCTCAGCCAGACTTTTAATTGCTTTAAATTTATTAACTCTCTTTAAAAAAAAATTATTTATTACCCTTGGCCGCGCTGGTCTTGGTTGCTGCACACCGGATTTGCTTTGGCTGCAGAGACCGGGGGCTACTCTTTGTTGCGGTGCACAGGCTTCTCACGGCGGTGGAGCACGGGCTTCAGGCCGGTGGACTTCAGTAGTTGCAGGGCGTGAGCTCAGTTGTTGTGGCTCATGGGCTTGACTGCATCGCGACATGTGGGATCCTCCCAGACCAGGGATCGAACCCATGTCCCCTGCACTGGCAGGTGGATTCTTCACCACTGAACACCAGGGACATCCAGTTTGTTAACTCTCTTAATCCTCACAGTAATTCTCCAAGGCAGATATAGTAATCACCCATCCTTCTCTTACAGAACAGGAAAGAGGGGCAGAGCACTTTGCACACCTGGACAGATACGTTGTAGAGGAGACTTGAATTGGACACCTAGACTCAGCAGACCATCCTTCTGTGGAATCGTGTATAGATGAAGTGCTAGCATTTACTTTATACATGCAATAAATGCTCATTGCCTTAGGAAACACCACTATGAGCAAAGCTACTGGAGGTGATGGAATTCCAGTGGAGCTATTTCAAATCCTGAAAGATGATGCTGTGAAAGTGCTGCACTCAATATACCAGCAGATCTGGAAAAACTCAGCAGTGGTCACAGAACTGGAAAAGGTCAGTTTTTATTCCATTCCCAAAGAAAGGCAATGCCAAAGAATGCTCAAACTACCACACAATTGTACTCATCTAACATGCTAGCAAAGTAATGCTCAAAATTCCCCAAGCCAGGCTTTACCAGTATGTGAACCATGAAATGCCAGATGTTCTAGCTGGATTTAGAAAAGGAAAAGGAAGAAGAGATCAAATTGTCAACATCCACTGGATCATCAAAAAAGCAAGACAGTTCCAGAAAAACATCTACTTCTGCTTTCTTGATTATGCCAAAGCCTTTGACTGTGTGGATCACCACAAACTGTGGAAAATTCTTCAAGAGATGGGAATACCAGACCACCTGACCGCCTCCTGAGAAATCTGTATGCAGGTCAGGAAGCAACAAGTTAGAACTGGACATGGAACAACAGACTGGTTCCAAATTGGAAAGGAATATGTCAAGGCTGAATATTTTCACCCTGCTTACTTAACTTATATGCAGAGTACATCATTTAAAATGCTGAGCTGGATGAAGCACAAGCTGGAATCAAGATTTCCAGGAGAAATATCAATAATCTCAGATATGCAGATGACACCACCCTTATGGCAGAATGTGAAGAGGAACTAAAAAGCCTCTTGATGAAAGTGAAAGAGGAGAGAGAAAAAGTTGGCTTAAACCTCAACATTCAGAAAACTAAGATCATGGCATCTGGTCCCATCACTTCGCCATGAAAACAATGAGAGACTTTATTTTGGGGGCTCCAAGATCACTGCAGATGGTGACTGCAGCCATGAAATTAAAAGAAGCTTGCTTCTTGGAAGAAAAGCTATGACCAGCCTAGAAAACAGAGAAACCTACTAAAAAGCAGAGACATTACTTTGCCAACAAGGGTCTGTCTAGTCAAAGCTATGGCTTTTCAAGTAGTCATGTAGGGATGCGAGAGTTGGTCTATAAAGAAAGCTGAGCCCTGAAGAATTGATGGTTTTGAACTATGGTGTTGGAGAAGACTCTTGAGAGTCCCTTGGACTGCAAGGAGATCAAACCAGTCGATCTTAAAGGAAATCAGTCCTGAATATTCACTGGAAGGATTGATGCTGACACTGAAACTCCGATACTTTGGCCACCTGATGGAAAGAACTGACTCAATGGAAAAGACCCTGATGCTGGGAAAGATTAAAATCAGGAGGAGAAGGGGATGACAGGATGATGAAATGGTTGGATGGCATCACCGACTCGATGGACATGAGTCTGAGCAAGCTTCAGGAGATAGTAAAGGATGGGGAAGCCTGGCGTGCTGCCGTCCATGGAGTCACAGACTTGGACAAGACTGAGTGACTGAACTGAACTGACTGAAACGCTCATCGAATACTCTGTATGAGCCAAGCACATGTTTGAATCATGATGGATGTGCTGACAAAACAGTAAAGATGCTTATGTTCAGGTTTTAATGATGGGCGACTGACAAGAAACAAAATAGAAAATACACTGTATAGTTTGTAGTTGGCGACAGGTGGTACAGAAAAAAGGAAAACATAGAACAGGTGAAGGGGCTGGAGGTGGGCTGTGAACACAAGTAGAGGAGAACTCACTTGGGATGGGAATGGGTTAGCCTTGCAGACATCAGATAGACGGGCAACCAAGTGTCTCAGGAATGACTGTGACCACAAGTATGAAAGTGTTAGTTGTTCAGTCATGTCCAACTCTTTGCAACCCCATGGACTGTAATCCGCCAGGCTCCTCTGTCCATGGGATTCTCCAGGCAAGAGTACTGGAGTGGGTTGCCATTTCCTTCTCCAGAGGATCTTCCCGATGCAGGGATCGAATCTGGGTTCTCCTGCACTGCAGGCAGATTGTTTATTGCCTGAGCCACCAGGGAAGCCACCGTTATATCCTTTTTATAAATCACAGTATCAAAATAGTTACTTTTCTGTCTGAGAATGAATGCAGGCACAGGTCACAGCTGGTGTCCACTCCTGCCTAAGCCCTAGGGAGTCAGTTGCTTCCCACTATGGAATCCACACTCCGCTTGTCTTCCTGACTTGCTGTTTTGTGGGTTTTAAGTTCTATGACCAATGCTGTGGGCCTCTGAGAACAGCTTTTGAAAACCCTCTTCTCTGTCATAGCCCACAAGCATCACCATTTAACCACAACCATCCTCATTTTCTCTCCCTCTCTAATGTGCAGTGCTTGCCACACGTGAGTATTCAAAAAAGTTTATTGAAAGTGAACATCCAAATTCCAGACAGAGCATCTTCCAAGCCCATCAGTAAAATGCTGGAATATGTCAATGATATAACCCAACACCGATGGTGACAGGAAGGAATCCCATTTATTTCTGGTGACATTTTAAATTAATAAGCTGGGGGCTTTCATCTGTGAGGCAGCCACAGATTTCTGACCTTTGGACTCCTCAGGGCTGGGAGGAGCCCGGAGGTGGTCCTGGGACTTTATCAGGTGCTTGGGCCACCAGAGATATGGACGAGTTGAGGGTGTCACCTTGTAAACGCACTGACGATGCACGAGGCTCTCCAGCTGCCTCGCTCGAGTCCTGTCTTGGCTTGGATGCCAGCGTTTCTCTGTTTTTTAAAACTTTTATTGGAGTGTACTTGCTTTACAATGTTGTATTCTTTTCTGCTGTATAGCAAAGTGACTCAGCTCTACGTATACATACATCCCTTCTTTTGTATATTTCCTTTGCGTTCAGGTCACCATGGAGCACAAAGTGGAGTTCCCTGTGCTGCACAGCAGGTTCCCATCAGTTACCTTTACCTGTCTAGAGGTTTATCCGATCCCCACCTGTCCTTGGTGTTCTCAGGGTGGAGGAGGGAGATGGGGAGAAGGTGCCATGTCAGCTGCTCCGTGAGGCCTCGGACAAGCAGCCTCACCTCAAGTCTGTGGATGAATCCAGAGAGAAAGAGTGGAAAAAGGAATCTTTATTTTATTTTTTTTTAAAGTTCCTATGTGAAAGTATCAGTTGCTCAGTTGTGTCTGACTCTTTGCGACCTCATGTCCTGTAGCCCTCCAGGCTCCTCTGTGCATGGAATTCTCCAGGCAAGAAGAATACTGGGGTGGGTTGCCATGCCCTTCTCCAGAGGATCTTTCTGACCCAGGGATCTAATCTGAGTCTCCTGTATCTCCTGCACTGACAGGCAGTTTCTTTACCACTTAGCTACCTATGGTGCTTAGTCACTCATCTTTGTCCAACTCTTGAGATCCCATGGACTGTATCCCACCAGGCTCCTCTGTCCATGGGATTCTCCAGGCAAGAATACTGGAGTGGATAGCTGTTCCCTTCTCCAGGGGATCTTCCCAACCCAGGGACTAAGGCTGCGTTTCCATTATCTTAGGCACATTCTTTACTGTCTGAGCCACCAGGGAAACCCATGAAGTATGAAACCTTGACTGGAAAGAAGGGACAATTTAGGCCTCTTGCCTTCGCCTTGATGGACTCTTAGGAGGGAGGCCTCTGACCATCCGGGTCCTAATGAAGAAGCCTGGTGTAGGACGCTAAGCCCGCAAGCCTCCTGGCCATGCGTCTGGAGTACCCCTTAAGGACTGTGAGCGTGCTCCTTTCAGGTCTTGGGGTTGTCACCGGGGACCGTTTCCAGCAGCTGTGAATGACACTATAAAAGCCTTTGCAAACTGGGCATAGACCACCCCCTGGCCCATCATCTGCCCTTCTTGGCTGGTTTGCTTAGAGCTTTGTCTGAGGTGTGGCAGGGGGCTGCCTGATCATAGTTGGGGTTTTTTTTTTGTTTGTTTTTTTCTTTACCTTTTTCTTGGGAAATCATCTGAACCTCGCTCAGCCTGGCTATTCCCTCCTGGAAAAATCCCATTGCCTTTTCACCCTGGTTGAAAAGGCTTGAGTGAGTCACCCCGTTTTCTAATCCTGTTTGCTGCTGTTCTCACATCGAAGCCTCCAAGAGACAGAATAATTTTCAAAAATAACACAGTGACATAGGTTTTTTTTTTGGCTAATATTTTCACTGATGACTATTTCAATATTCCCATGAGGTAAAGGTAAAGGGATTGAAGTGTGACAGAGTGATCTTTCAGGACACACGTTCATCGGGGCTACAGCTGAAGGCAGAAATTCTCTGCTCCCAGCTCCCTGACCAGGACCCCCGGCAGGGACCACAGAGGAGCCATGTGTGTGTGTAGCCATGGCACCACAGCCTCTGCGCTTAGCGGCTCTTGATGGTGAGGTGTGTCCTGTCCACATCAGGTAGGAGGGGATGGAGGCCTAGGGGTGAGGCAGTGCCGTACAGGGAGTCCCGTGGTGAGGTGCAGACTCGTGTGACCCACATCAGTGTCTCCCGGCCAGAGCTGTTTTCCTGTGACCAGCTGTTTTCTTTGGCTGTTCAGGTAACGCCCTTGCAGAAGGGCCTGACTTTGGGGTCAGCTGGAGATTGGTCAGCATCCTGTACTCATCAGCTCTGGGCCAGGACACGAGGCAGTGTCCTGGGCAGGGGGAGCAGCTCACAGAAGAATAAGGGGCCCTTTCTTAATCGGTTTGTTGGTGGGATATCTTGCGTGCCCCATCCACAAACCCCTCCATGTGCCACAGTTGCTCACACACCTTGGGGTCAGTGCTCTGCTGTCCGACCTGCCTCGCCTGTAACATGGGGCTAGGACAGGGCCAGAGCATGGAGGAAGCGTTCCTCCAAACTTCATAATGCTGCAGTCACTTTGTGGGGAGGGGGAGGCTATTTTTGCTCAAAATACTGTTGTCTTCTTACTTCACTGGGTAGAATTCAGTATGTAAATCTGAGATCGTGTCCTTTTATAAAGAGGCTTCAAAACTCATTGAAAATGTTATCAGTTACCACCTTAGGGCTGACAAAAAGGACTGTAATGTTTACTGAGCAGTTCAAGTATCAGGCAGCACGCCGTGAACTTTTTTTGGTCCTGGTATCAGCTGTTTCCAGCAAAACTCAATTCGGGGCCTTCGATGATAACTGAAAAGTTCATAAAACTGCAGAGATCTATAAAACAGTCAGCTTCACGACTTCAGATCTCCCAACTTGCCACGTGCATGTCAACTTCTTCGCGTTTATTGAGAAATAAAACTCAACCAGCAGGCAGGAGTGTGAACTCTGTGGGCTTGTGGAGTTCTGAGCTCCCTGTGGGATGTGGATTCTCTGGTTCCTGGAGTCCCTGGGAGAGGTCACCATGTACGATGGTCCTTCCTCTCAATCCAGGAGACACACACATTGTGGAGCCCTTTGGGTGAGACAGACATAGGAGTAAGCAGCGAGGGACTGATTTCAAATCAGGAAAAACCAGGGGCTCAGTGGTGGGTGCACTTGGCACGCATCTGTATGAGACTGTAAACCCAAGAAAGTGAAAGTCGCTCAGTCGTGTCCAACTTTGTGACCCCATTGACTATACAGTCCATGGCATTCTCCAGGCCAGAATAGTGAAGTGGGTAGTCTTTCCCTCCTCCAAGGGATCTTCCCAATATAGGAACTGAATCCAGGTCTCCTGCATTGCAGGCAGATTCTTTACCATCTGAGCCACCAGGGAAGCCCAAGAATACCGGAGTGGGTAGCCTATCACTTCTCCAGTGGATCTTCTTGGCCCAGGAATCGAACTGGGATCTCCTGCATTGCAAGCAGATTCTTTACCAATTGGACTATCAGGGAAGCCCCTAAAACCCAAGGCGCTAACGGAAACACAGCGACCCAGAGTCATGGGGGCTGTGCAGACCACCTCAGCGCCTTTACTGCTGTGGCGGGGCTAAGGTTCCACTTTTGTGACAGCGTGTTCCATGAAGGCATCAGAGTAACACCCAGGTCTCATTTCAGATCAAGACCAATTCCACTGCAACTTTCTTTTTTTCTTAATAGCTCCTCTGGAGTCTGTAGAAATCCTGGGTCAGCCATCCACTGCCAAAATACGTCAGTGCAGGGTCCAACTCACAGAGCTTAGACCCCAAAGGAGAAATAAATTCCTGGTGAGGCCACTCCTCCCGCCTGAACACTACCTAGTAGACGGCAGAGACCTTGGGTTCCGCCCAGCTGTCTGGGGAGGGGAAGAGACAGCACGCAGCCAGGAGGAGTGGTCCATGGGGACCCTGAGCCTGAACACAGGGATACAAGAGGTGTGTGAGCATTGTAGTTGCCTTCACGCACCAGAAGGAAGCAGTCTTTGTGTGTGTGTGTGTCTGTGTGTCTGGTGTGTGTGTGGAGGGGACAGGGAACTAGGGAAAATTGTACAAAGAAAAAGAAAATGCGTGCTCATTTCCTTACAGGTATTCACTTAAAAACAGCGTTGGAACAGCCAAGAACACAGCTGCTTGCTTTCTGCTTCCAGGAGTCAAAGCCAGGGTTCCAGAAGCAGACGGAGCAGGGTGGGGGCGGGGTGGGGCTCCGCCAGCACAGCGGGGCCAGGGGCCTGGGTGTGAGTGTGTGTCCGTGAGTTCTAGGGGCCTCTCAGCTCACCACTTCCTCCTCTGTGTTCGCAGCCAGCAGCCTGACCGCTGACCTTTGCGGGAGCAGGCCTGCCGAGGTGGGAAATTTTTAGCAGCTCCAAGGCAGCTCTGGGCTGGGCAGCTGCTGTTTCCCCTGACGGCCTGGTTGGTTCTCTGGATGGTGGACACGTCCAGAAACCTCCAAGCTTCAGATTTGTTTTCCAGGAGGGTTCTTTTGAGAATATGGAGACCATGTCGGCATGTTTATTTTATTTTATGTTTTCATTTTTCTAAAGAGCAATTTGATACATCTGTGTTTCTCTCTGGATAAAATCACATGAAATTATGTTATATTGCTTGACAGGCTGCGTTGTTACCTCATAGCATGGAGCGTGTGTCAAGGAATGCTTTACACACAGCGCACAATCATGGAACACGCTGTAGTCTCTTAAAATATGGGTAAAAGCTGCTGTAAGCATCGAAGTCTCTGTTCTCCCGAGAGCAGGAGATATTGGGTTACTGCCTGCTAGTTTGATAGGTATCATTTAAACACTTACTTTAAATAAAAATACACATAAAACAGAGCCCGTTCTGGATCACCTTTGATCGCTAAGTGATACCAAAAGGCCTACATTTTACTGGGAACTCACCTAGCGTCTTGCAAATTGCTTGGCTGTTCATGTATTTTTAAAAAAGATAAACATTTTGTTCCTCCCTTGAGATCAAAAGAAAATTCCATAAAGGTGTTTCAATGTCAGTTTTCTTTCTTAAAAAAAGTTTTTTTTTTTCCTGGCTTGCTGAAATCTTCCATACCTATGGAATTTCCCTCCAGCCTGTTTTAGCTGAATGCCTAATCAACACTGAGGCCCATGGGACCCTATTGGTGAACCCACGAGTCAGGGTTCTGCAGGTACTTCATCAGGGTGAAGTCTTTGTTGGTTTACATTAGATCATGTACTTGACCAGAGTCACTTATGGAAGGGTTGCCTGCATCTGTATTTCTAATTTGTTTTGCTGAGATCTCCCATGAAAACTCATATCTTCGAAGATGGAAAGAACAGTAATTTTCAGGTCTGGATTGCATTCTGGATATGTTCCTGAGGGAGTAAGCATTTCTCTACCCATCATTGTTGGGGAGAATTAGGCTGATTGTGGCTTGTTATTACACACATAGTTAAAATTATATGAATCTAAAATTTACATATACATCACTGAAGTTACATGTATAATACTAAAAGTATTTATATATTCTCATTTATATATGCATAAGTCTGAAAGAGGTGATTTTTTTGTTAACATATTATTGACTGGAGACATATTAACACCATTGGCGTTAGTTTCTGCAAAGATCCCCTGGACAGTGATGTGTTAAAAATATCTTGATTGGTCATTTGAGGAGACAAGTTAAACTCCAGCACCATCTACAGAGAGAGGGCATGAGACCCTGGTGGAAAGTTGGAGCAAGAATTAAAGGAGTAAGCACACTTCTACCAGATGGCCTTGGGGTAAAGAACCTGCCTGCAATGCAGGAGATGTATCAGATGAGGGTTCAGTCCCTAAGTACACACAGATATACACACATCATACACAGACACAGACACAAACACGTGTGTGTACAGACACAGACACACACAAACACATGGACACATATACACACACATGTGTGTACAGACACAGACACACACAAACACATGGACACATATACACACATAGAGACACATACATACATAAACACACACACATACACACACACACATATACACACAGGCACATATACACACATCCACACACAGAGACACATCACATGTACATATACACATAAACACACACACAGGCACATATACACATGTACACAGACACACACACATACACACAGACACATACATGCACAGACACATAGACACATAGACACACATAGACACATATACACACATTCATACACAGACACATACCTACATATACACACAGGCACATATATACACGTCCAAACACAGAGACACATACACATGTATATGCACACATAAATACATATACAGAGGCACACATACATAGACATATACACACATATACACACATAGACACATACTCACAGACACATGCACAGACACATATACGTATATATACACACAGACACATACACACACAGAGACACATACACATGCACACACAAACACATATACACAGAGACACATATACACACGTATACACACAGGTACACATATGTACACTTACGCATATATAGACACATAGACACATACTCACAGACACAGACACATATACATACCTCCACACACAGACACAGACACAGACACATGTACATACAAACACAGATACACACACACACACACAGACACATGTACACACACATACACACAGCTACATACACACATACACATGGACACATACACACACAGACTCATATACACACAGTCGTGTACATACACACAGGCACATGTACACACATGCACACAAGCATAGGGGGAGGTGGGAGGGAGAGCTAAGTGAGCAGAGTTGCTGGCTGTCCCTCTGAAGAGCTGCCCCTGTGTCTCTGCTCCTGGGCTCTTGGACCGGGCCTGCCTGGTCTGCACAGGCAGGCAGCAGTACTGAGGTGGAAGGAGGACTCGTCCCTGGAGACATCTTGAGGAGAGGGGCCCGGGGAGGATGCTGATGGCCCGCCTTCCCTCTGGTCCCTTTGCAGCTCCCACCCCTGCTGTAACTGCCTGTGCTTCTTCCCCAGTCCTGCAAAGCCCTGGGGCCCGTCCAGGACGACGTTTTAGATATAGAGAGTATGTCGCAGAGGATGACAGGGGCACCCGTCACATTGAAGTGACGTCTACCCTCAGATCTCTGGGGGCGAGGGGTCTTGGGTAAGAGTCAGTGCTCAGTCAGAGTCCTTGCTGGGAAGGGATGGCATGTCTGAGCCCAAGCTGAGACACCTGAGGATTGCCTGATAGGGAACAGCCCAGAATGTGGGCAGGGTGCAGGGTGCCACATGAGTCTGAAGCGTGTGGCTCCAGAAAGTACGGAGCCCCGAGGGAGGCAAGGAGGGACAATGGCTTAGTCACGGGGGCCTGCATGCCTGACCTCTGCCCTCCTGACCCCCAGCCCGGGGTCCCAAAGATGCTGTGCACGGAGCTGAATTTTAACAAAACGTAAATCAGTTTGGGGTGCAGCAATTCTCCTGTCAGTGTCACAGACACCCCATGCCCTTCACCTTCCCCTGGCCCTGGACCTGTGTCCTGTCTTCTCTTAATTTTGAGCATTGTCCGAGGGAGTCGTTGGGCAGATGAACTTCCCCATATGGGGAAGTATTCATTCACTGTCACTCAGTCTTTATTTTTGCTGACCAATATTTAAAAATACTTTAAACCATATGTAGAATTAATCATTGATCCCCCCTCTTATGCTGGGATACGTTTTCTTTTGTGATTGATTTAAAACCAAGACTCATGACTGTTTTCTCAGGAAGTCTCACTACTTGAAGCTTGGCTGGCCGAGGAGGTCACCTTGCTGTGCTGAAGGAGAAAATCCTGACAAGTTTTGTCTTGAGAAACAGTTAAATTCACCGAATTCTTCGGAAGTAGCAGTCTGGACCTTGACCACGGAGACAGAGTACTCGGGAGCTTTTGAAAAGTCGTTTGTTCCCATGGCTTGTATTGTCATTCCACAAATTACATAAAACTATTTAAAAAGAAAAAAAGGAGAGCGATTGCGATCGACCCACAGAGATCCACTGGGCACGCAGACGCAGTGTTCTGTGGCGGGTTTCCTTCTGCGGTAATAGAGGGTGGGGAGGGTTTGCCCTGGGGGCCGGGCTGCGGGGGCCAGGGGGACAGTCTGGCAGGAGGCTTGCTGGAGGGGACAGTCATTGGTGTAAAGACCTGGAACTGGTGCCTCGGCTGTGGGGAGAGGGTCTGAGGGTGGCGTCCATCCAGGAGCCTCGAGAATCCTCTCCTGGGTGTTCCCCTCATCCCCCCAGCTGCTGTCTGGCTGTTTGTCTCCATGTGTCATAATGTTCTCTTTTAAAGTACAAGTTCAAGTTCAAGAAGTTTTGCTTCCTTAAGAGCCAGCTTGGTGCCTGTGTATGAAACCCCGAGCTCCTTTCCACGGGGGTTTTTGTTTTGTTTTGAAGTACAAAGCAGTTCTCCAAAACCGACCTCCCAAACCAAGGGTGGGATATAAGTTCTGTCCTAGACCCCAAATGCCACCATCGGTGTCCCTGGCCTTGTTTTCCTTCCATGGAAAACCTGAGCGATTTGTGACTCGAGGGCTAGAAGATGAGGCTCTTGGCAGAACGTTCCCTTTGGCTTTCCTTTTCTTTTTTTCAAGCGGTGACTCTCTGCAGGTTTTTTTCCCCCCAGAATTCTCAGAGGGCACACAGAGCTGCAAAGGAAGAAAGGACTGAATATTTCTGTGAGTGTGTCTACTAGACCAGCCCTACAGTGCTCATCTATTCACGTGAGGGAGAAAGGTGTTTTTATTTACATGGGGGAGATGGGAGTGTTTATTCACACAGGGGAGATGGGTGTGTGCACGGCTACGGCAGGGCCGTTCGGCCCACTTGCTCCTCCTGTAACTTGTGTGTGAACTGAGAGAGGCTGCCAGGTGCCCAGCTGTTGGCAATACAACCCAGCCACAAATGCAACTTCGTGACAACCATGCCGAGTCAGTCTTTCACATAACACTTGTTAAAAGCTACTCTCCTTCTGCCCCACCCCTTGCAGTTAACTGCCTCAAGCCACCCTCAGACTAGCATTTATTTTCTTAGGTGTTCCTTGCTGGTGCAGTTGTGGTGTGCTGGCCTTTGATTTCAAGTAACTTCACTAGCATGAGTGATTACACCCCCCCAAGGTCAGGACATGCTGCACGTCCCACCTGAACCTGCTCAGGCTGCAGGGCTGGTGCCTGGGGCACCCTGGTCTCCTCTCCGCTACACTGCGTTCGAATCTGGGAGCTGATGGAGGGGATGATTTCTTCCTGATGATGACCAAGCACAAAGACACACTTCGAGGAGGGCTCCAGGCCAAGGGGTGGAGATCCTTGCCCTCAGGACAGCGCCCTCCTTGGCACCCCAGAGTCCCCACCTTGATGACCTTGGGTGGCAGAAGCAAATTCATTCCCCAGTGAGGTATGAGTGGAGTCACAGGGTGTCTTGGACATAAGGTGTCCAGGACATTTTAAAAAAAAATGTATTTGAAATTGTGAGAGATCAAATGGATGAGTGACCCCCTGGGATTGACTCTTTTACTGAAAGTAATTTAATATTCTTAACTTTGGCCACTTGATGTGAATAGTCAACTCATTGGAAAAGACCCTGATGCAGGGAAAGGAGAAGCAGATGACAGAGGATGAGATGGCATCACCAACTGGATGGACATGAGTTTGAGCAAGCTCCAGGAGTTGGTATGGACAGAGAGGCCTGGCATGCTGCAGTCCATGGGGTCGCAGAGAGTTAGACATGACTGAGCAACTGAGTAACAAGAATAAATCTGTTCTCTGGAGTGGATCCTTTTAGAAAATCTGCCCCAGATTTTCTAAGCAGACAAGCAGCTTCAGTGCAGCCTGCAGAAGTGGGCACTCTGACAACAATGCAACAAGGCCAAGGTGGGAGAGGTGAAGTGATGGTATATCTGTGTGTTTCCGAACACTTTGTACCTTTTGGGAATGAATCCAGAAGAGCTGTTCCTGATTGCAGGAGGATGCCCAGAGGCCAAGCCTAGATCTGAACGGTGCGGCGGGTCCCAGCTTTTAGAACAGTCGTGACTGCAGCTCTAGGGGGTGCCTGCACATGGGCATCCCACCCTCTACACTGCCGCTGAGGAGCTCACACAGGGCGGGAGGAGGATCACTCTGCTCACTTGGCAGTGTTTGGTGAAGGAATGCTCAGATGGAAAGTGATGACGGTGACAACAGTGTTCAAGGATGAACCTTTGAAGAGGATCAGATCAAGGCTCTCACACCGATATAATCCATACCAGCTGCAAAGTTTACTGAATGTTTTAATTAATGAAGAAAGCAGTCAGATAGCAAGACTGCTGGTTTAGAAGAGAACTTGAGGGACCGCATGTGGAGAGCAGAGAAGGAACGCCGAGACGAGCTTATGGATGGTGTCACTTGCCCCAACGCGTCCACAACCACAGGGCAATGACTGATGCTGTCTGAGGGACACTGTAGGCCTGTCTGTGGGCAGAACTCTTGGTACAGATAACACTTTCTACACGTCTCTACAGAGCTGTAAATTTTCCTTGGTGAGGAAAAACGAAGGTGTGTGTCTGATAGGGTCACACAAGCCCATGATCCAGGATCCGCTGAGGGGTGCCCAGCATTTTCATTCGTCCCTGAGGTTGGCTTGGTGACTCTGCCTCACACTTGAGGAGGTGGGAAGACCAAGTCCTGGGCCTGAGAGGACACAGCAAGGATGAGCCCGGCCATCCAGCCCTATGACGCCCCAGGCACTGCCTGGCTGTGGATCCATCATGGGGTCATGGAGCCGAGGGGCCACTGTCTCTGTGGGTCTCCAGGTCCCAGGAGGCGCCTCTGGGGACAGTCGGGCCTTTGGGGCCCCCCAGATTCCCTGAGGCCCTTGGGAGCAGAAATGGGCGCCGTTGTGCCTCTTGCCTGCAGCTCCTCACTTTGTAGATCTCAGCCGCACCTGCATAGCCTGGTTTCTCACCTTGATCACCACGTCCGCGGCCGAAGTTGCCATCCAGGCTGTGGCTGAGCGGCCGCTCGAGTGGTACCTGGTCATCCTGCTGGATGTCTGTCCACCCCGATCCAGGCAGCCAGCAACCTCGGGCCACACTGGCCGGTATGTTTGCTCGAGTCTGTCCTGTTAGAAAAGCCACCTGTGCCAGAGGGGCCCCCGGGCCTGACCCTGCTTCCTCAGGGGACTAGGCCTGTGTCATAAGTGGAGCCTGGGCACGTGGAGAGCTACAGATCCCCAGACTGGCAGAAAGTCTGTCCTGTTTGTTTTCTCCCCTGTTTTTACTGCTTCTTATCAAAATAGTTCAGGAAACATTTAGTGCCGTCAAGGAGCTGTGCCTGGGAGCTGTACACTTTCACCAGGCGGGGGGTTATCCTTACCCACTCTGGACCCTGGGAACTTCTTCCAGGGGAGGTGTGGCCCTTGCACTGGGTCCCACACCTGCTGGTTAACTGCACAGGCTCCCAGGAAAGAAAAGGGACCAGGGGCATCTGGGATGGCTCATACGTAGGCCAGCTGCGCCCAGACCAGGACCCCAGGCAGGGTGTCCCTCCTCCAGGCTGGGGGTCCCTCTGCTTCAGAAAGACCAGAGGAGGGAGAGTGAGCCACCCTCAGTGTGGGAGCACTGTTGCTTTCTTCCCTCTCTTTCTTGCTGGGTTTTGTTTCTGTATTTAAATGAGCATTGGCTCTCCTTGTGTAAGGAAGGTTTGGGCAGGAGCCGACACTGATGTCTCCTGGAGGAAAACAAAAGCAAGCAATGCCTCAAACCCACGTCTCCTGTTTCTCCCACATTGGCAGGCGGATTCTTTACCACTGGGCCACTGGGAAGCCAATGATAACACCAGCAATAACCTAAAGTCTCCTTTTTATGAAACTGCTTTGTCCCTGAAAACTTCTTTAGAGAGATTTGGTGGGGGAGGTGTGTTGGGTCCCCTTTGTCTGCAAGCAGGAAGGGAAAGGGGGCTTCTATGGGCGGATAGGATGGGGGAGTTTTTTTTTTTTTTTTTTTTTGCTGCGCCCAGACCAGGACCCCAGGCAGGGTGTCCCTCCTCCAGGCTGGGGGTCCCTCTGCTTCAGAAAGACCAGAGGAGGGAGAGTGAGCCACCCTCAGTGTGGGAGCACTGTTGCTTTCTTCCCTCTCTTTCTTGCTGGGTTTTGTTTCTGTATTTAAATGAGCATTGGCTCTCCTTGTGTAAGGAAGGTTTGGGCAGGAGCCGACACTGATGTCTCCTGGAGGAAAACAAAAGCAAGCAATGCCTCAAACCCACGTCTCCTGTTTCTCCCACATTGGCAGGCGGATTCTTTACCACTGGGCCACTGGGAAGCCAATGATAACACCAGCAATAACCTAAAGTCTCCTTTTTATGAAACTGCTTTGTCCCTGAAAACTTCTTTAGAGAGATTTGGTGGGGGAGGTGTGTTGGGTCCCCTTTGTCTGCAAGCAGGAAGGGAAAGGGGGCTTCTATGGGCGGATAGGATGGGGGAGTTTTTTTTTTTTTTTTTTTTTAAATCAATTTACCTGTTTCTGTGCTGGAGTCAGAGCCCTCTGTGGGTATCACTTTCTAGCCTTTCCTGTCATTGGCAGTTTAAAGTTGGTCATTGGGGGACGTGCACACCATAGTCAGTGGTGTGTATGCGTGCTAAGCTGATTCAGTTGTGTCTAACTCTATGAGACCCCATGGCCTGTAGCCTAGCAGACACTCTCCGCACGGCATTCTCCAGAAAAGAATACTGGAGTGAGTTGCCAGTCGCTGGCAAACACCACAAATCTGGACTCTTTCGCAGCCACCAGAGGGCCAGGTCTTTATACATGCCAATTCACATACCCCAAGTACCAAGAGCCCTGCTCGGCACACAGCTGGCGCCCAATAAGTACTTGTTGAAGGAATGAATGAGTGAATCTTGTTGACAACGTATAGGAAATGTAAAGAGAAATTCGTTCTGTTAAAAACAATCCTAAGGCACCGAAGTTTAGAATTTGATCTTGAACTTTCTTACCGGTACGATGTAGCTTCTGCTCTGGTGGGTGACACTGGAGTGCTTGGCATACTCTCCTTCTCTGAGTTGCCACACTGTCATTTGCAAGGTGGGTTTTTTTTCCTCTGATTACAGAGAGGGCAGAAGGTTCAGACCAGCGGAGGGACAGTCACGGCGCTCTGAAGGGGCAGGGCTCCGGTTCAAACCCAAGGTTGGCTGACTTTGAAGCCGCTGCTTGGCCATGAGACAGCAAAGCCTCACTGAGACGTGAAGGAGGCCCTGCCATCCAGTGCCCTCCCTAGCGTTTCCAGCCCTGGGAGATGTGAGAGCAGACGGATGTTCATTGTGGACTCTAGGCGGTAAAATGAGCCCCTGGGTGGCGAGTCTGCCAGCTGGACTCCTGCTCTGCTTGCTCTCCGGCCTGAAGATGTCATCTCTGGATGGAGGCACTTGCTTGGTACCAGGATGTCAGCACAGCCAGGCCCGCTCTGCCGCTGGGTTTTCAGATGTCTGCTGCGTCGCTTGGTTGAGGGTTGGCAGGAGAAAGGATGAGAGAAGCTGGTCTCTGCTCTTAGAACATATGAGTGAAAAGGCAGGGATAACAAGGTATTTAAGCTCATCCATCACCCCCTGCCCCCCTCATTCCTAAGCCTGCTCCTTGGAGGGATAGAGAAGGCTGCTTGCCCACCCAGTCTCTTTCCACCACTGGGTTCCTGCCTCTGGGGCCTCCACCTGCCCGCTTCCTGGGGCAAAGTGCAGCCTGGAGGTGGAGAGTGAATGGTGGGGGGGACCACAGCTGGTTCTACGTGGCCCGAATTCTACATGAAAGAGACCTGAGTGCATCGCCGTGTGAACAGAAACGCTCCAGTAATGAGAACGCGGCCTATTCAGCCGCCCTGAATGCATCGGAGCTAAAATTAGGCTCGGAGACACCCGGTCCTCACGTGTTGCTGCTGTCTGCTTTGAATAAAACCCACAGAAGTTCAGAAGGGAGCCCTGTCGTGCCGCTTGCCTGAAATTGCAGTGCTCTCATCAAAAGGGGCGTCTGCCTATTCCAGTCTCGAGTTGGTGGTGATTTCTAACACCCTGCCGCTGGTCTCAGGACTTCTCCTGCAGCTTTGTCCATTCTCTTGGGCATGGTCCAGCAGATGGGCACTCCAGGAGCAGTGCCTCACCCAGGGGGCCACGGCGTCAGGAATAATTCTAGGGAGTTACCCGTGTTCTCCTGGCAGGGTGGTGCTGTGAACAGGGCTCTTTCAGTTTTCAAAGCCAGAATCTAGGGAATATTTGCAACATATGAGAAAAAACAACCCTGTTAGTCCATAAAATCAGTACAACGTAAGTAAAACTGAGAGTGAAATAAAGTTGTGTGTGTCCTGGGCCTAGAGTGCCCAAGGCTGGCAGGATGGAAAGGATGGCTCTGGTCCTGTTTGTGTGGCATCTTGTGGGGTGAGTGCAGCGCTGTGGATGGGGTTTTAAGTGCAGCGGGGAAGGAAGGAGGCATTCTGGGGGGACTTGGGGAGAAGGTGGGGGGCTGGGGCATGATCACAGCTGCTTTTCCAGAATCTCTTCCTGGCTGCAGAGCAGGAAGAGGCCAGGCTAATTTCCTGTGTTGGTGATGTCTGCGGGGACAAGGACAAAGACACCGGCAGCCGCAGAAAGACTGGGGAGGTGCCCTTGAAAGAAAATTAGTGGAATTAACAGCTTTTTAGGAAGAAAGTGTTTGGACCTGGTGATGGTTTGGATGTGGGGAGCAGGGGAGGAGCTGAGGTTGGCTCCTGGGTCCCCACCTGGGTGACTGAGGGGCTGGAGCAGTTGGACCACGGGAGGCCACTAGGAGTGGGATGGGGCGGAGCAGGTTTCTGTTGGGAGCGGGGCGGCGGGGTCATGGGTTTAGGGTGGCTCAAGTGGAATTTGAAGGGCCAGTTTCTCCTGAGGCCTCTCTCCTTGGTGTGCAGACGGCCGCCCTCTTGCCATGTCCTACCTGGCATTTGTTTGCCCTGTAAGCCTATTCCTGGGTCTCTTCCTGTTATAAAGGTACCAGCCCTACTGGATTAGGGCCCTGCCCTTATAACCTCTCTTAACCTGACTAATGACCTCTGCAGATACCAGGTCTCCAAATAAAGCCTGGCCAGGGATTAGAGCTCCCATTATGAACTGTGGGAGAACAGTCGGTCCCTAGCTGGTAGATAAAGGTGATTTTGCTTTTGTTTTTAGAAAATGACTACACCTTACTTGCTACCTTCAAAGTTTTCTTTAAACATTCCAGGTAAGGGCTGGAGTTAAAAAAAATGTATTTTACAGCTTTCATCTCTAAAGTCTGATGTGTACTTTATACTTTATTCATATAAAATTTATTTTTTTTCTCATCTGTTATAAGATCAAACACTTCATAGAAATTTTCCATACTTTGTCTTAGTCCAAAAAGAATTTTGTGGGAAAAGAAGGCAAGTTAAATTCACCCAGTTTTTTTTTTTTTCCAAGTAGATTCAGGAAAATGACATGATTTTTCCTGCTTCCCTAAGAATTGCCTTGAGCAAATTTGCTCTAAAATACATTTTAAAGGAGCAGAATTAAATTATTTTTTTACAATAACCAGTCTTGTAGCAAAGGTAGGTTAAACAAATAAAGTGAATATTGATCTTTGTTATTTTAATGTAAAAGTGAGATTTCTTTACTATTTTCTTCTGAGGAGATTTTTGAAATATCTACTTCATCTTGAAAGATTCTGACAAAGTAGAGTGAACTTTTCTAAATGTTAGATTTGGTCATTACCCCATTTCTTCCCACTTTACACTTATTGATGTTATTTTGAGATTCTTTATGAACACATATCCACTTTACTCTTCCATAGCTGTTTCTATTCAGAGACAAAACCAAAGACAGCTTACTATGGTACCTGTATCATTTGAGATTAGGGTTAGCTATGAGTTACAAATACCTGAAAAGGTCAGTAAGACAGGATATAAAATTTTTCTTTTTTCTTCCTATAAATCAGCCCAGAGAAAGGGAGTCCTGGACTGTGATGTACTGCCACAGCCTTGGGGAACCCAGACTTTTTCTAACCCTCTGCCTTGATTAAAAATCTCCTCATTGTCTAAGATGATTGCAAGAGTGCCAGCCATCTCATCTGCATTCTGATCAGAAGGGGGAATGAAATAATGAAGAATATCTTTTCCCTTTAAAGAGATCTCTGAAAGTTTCAATTCATTTCTCTTACTTTTTCACTGGCCAGAGTTCACAGCTAGATTCCTGGAAGCCTGATTCTTTATGGTATACAGTGGTTGTGACCAGAAACAAGCCAGAGTTCTGTTGCTAAGAAAGCTGTGGAGAGCACACGCTGAGTTTACAAGGACTGCCCCCTGTTTGTGTAGCACACACGGGCCACTCTTTTCTGAAGGACCCCGGGTTGGGGCTGTGGACGCCCCTGCTCTGGGCAGACAGAAGCGGAGACTTCACAAGAGCAGCAATGGTAGCAGTACATTCAGGAAGGACACGGACTTCGCTTTGCAGATTTGTGAAGAAGTCTCATGGCTCTTGTCTCACATGGTCCTTATGATGATGCTCTGAAGTATAAACATTTTCCCTGTGACCTGGATACTCACATTGTTTTGTAAAGTGTCTAACATAACATATCCCTACGAGGTGAGGCTCGTATTCCAGGAACAGGCTTAACAATCTGTGCTGCCTGTCTGGCCGATTGCTTGGATGCCCCCAACTGTCCTTGAGTGCTCTGCCTGCTCTGACTCACGTGGGGACCTGGGGCATCCTTCATCCGTCCCTCCACCCCACTTCCCATGCCCTCCACCTCTGATTACCCTCTGTCCATGTTGCAGGAATCTGCCATCTCTCCCTGGGCCCAGGGACCACCCCCTCGCCCTGGACCATGTGACGGCTTCGAGTTTTCCCAGGCTTGTCTGGGATTCTCAGCTCCCTTCCAAACACCAGAATGCAGGACTGGACTCATCACACTCCTCCTTCTACCCTCCTTAGGGTCCTGCTGCCTTCAGTGTCGAGCCGACTCTGGGGAGACCCAGTCTTCATGGTTGGAGCTCACTGTCCTGTGGTGTTCTTCTCACATCCCGGGGCTTCCTTCACCTGGTTGTCTTCCCCTACCCACATCTCGGGTCTTTCCCAGTTGCTCAGATAGTGTCTAAATGTTAGATTTGGTCATTACCCCATTTCTTCCCACTTTACACTTATTGATGTTATTTTGAGATTCTTTATGAACACATATCCACTTTACTCTTCCATAGCTGTTTCTATTCAGAGACAAAACCAAAGACAGCTTACTATGGTACCTGTATCATTTGAGATTAGGGTTAGCTATGAGTTACAAATACCTGAAAAGGTCAGTAAGACAGGATATAAAATTTTTCTTTTTTCTTCCTATAAATCAGCCCAGAGAAAGGGAGTCCTGGACTGTGATGTACTGCCACAGCCTTGGGGAACCCAGACTTTTTCTAACCCTCTGCCTTGATTAAAAATCTCCTCATTGTCTAAGATGATTGCAAGAGTGCCAGCCATCTCATCTGCATTCTGATCAGAAGGGGGAATGAAATAATGAAGAATATCTTTTCCCTTTAAAGAGCATCTCTGAAAGTTTCAATTCATTTCTCTTACTTTTTCACTGGCCAGAGTTCACAGCTAGATTCCTGGAAGCCTGATTCTTTATGGTATACAGTGGTTGTGACCAGAAACAAGCCAGAGTTCTGTTGCTAAGAAAGCTGTGGAGAGCACACGCTGAGTTTACAAGGACTGCCCCCTGTTTGTGTAGCACACACGGGCCACTCTTTTCTGAAGGACCCCGGGTTGGGGCTGTGGACGCCCCTGCTCTGGGCAGACAGAAGCGGAGACTTCACAAGAGCAGCAATGGTAGCAGTACATTCAGGAAGGACACGGACTTCGCTTTGCAGATTTGTGAAGAAGTCTCATGGCTCTTGTCTCACATGGTCCTTATGATGATGCTCTGAAGTATAAACATTTTCCCTGTGACCTGGATACTCACATTGTTTTGTAAAGTGTCTAACATAACATATCCCTACGAGGTGAGGCTCGTATTCCAGGAACAGGCTTAACAATCTGTGCTGCCTGTCTGGCCGATTGCTTGGATGCCCCCAACTGTCCTTGAGTGCTCTGCCTGCTCTGACTCACGTGGGGACCTGGGGCATCCTTCATCCGTCCCTCCACCCCACTTCCCATGCCCTCCACCTCTGATTACCCTCTGTCCATGTTGCAGGAATCTGCCATCTCTCCCTGGGCCCAGGGACCACCCCCTCGCCCTGGACCATGTGACGGCTTCGAGTTTTCCCAGGCTTGTCTGGGATTCTCAGCTCCCTTCCAAACACCAGAATGCAGGACTGGACTCATCACACTCCTCCTTCTACCTTCCTTAGGGTCCTGCTGCCTTCAGTGTCGAGCCGACTCTGGGGAGACCCAGTCTTCATGGTTGGAGCTCACTGTCCTGTGGTGTTCTTCTCACATCCCGGGGCTTCCTTCACCTGGTTGTCTTCCCCTACCCACATCTCGGGTCTTTCCCAGTTGCTCAGATAGTGAAGAGTTTGCCTGCAATGCAGGAGACCTGGGTTTGATCCCTGGGTCAGGAAGATCCCCTGGAGAAGGAAATGGTAATCCACTCCCGTTTTCTTGCCTGGAGAATCCCATGGACAGGAGTGCCTGGTGGGCAATAGTCCATGGGGTCACAAAGAGTCAGACATGACTGAGTGACTAACACTTTCACGTTTTACCCCACATCTCTGTCTTGCATGCTTCCTCCACTCACACACATGCCCCTGGTTCCCTGACCGACTCCTACTCATCCCTCAGGGCTCGATCCCGACCTCTGCTCCACCAAGGACCCCAGACCCCCTGAAATATGGGCTAGGCACCCGGCTCAGGGCAGCTTTTGTTTCTTGTCCCCTCGATAGCTAAGCCTGGAGAGTGTGCATTCATTCGTGTCTTTTTATTCTGCTGCTTGGACATCTGGGCCTTGCTGACCCTGAGGGGACTCCCTTCTCAGGCTGATGAGTCCCTGGAGCTGGCAGAGGAGGGGCCTTTCATAGGCTGCACTCCCCGGCTCACACTCCGGCCACTAGTCCCCCGCCCTGATTACCCCATCTGCCTGGGATCAGACTACTCAGGACAGTCCCTGTGCCCCAGAAGCCACTGAGATTATTCAGAACAGCCTGTCCTGAGCTGCTCACGCTGCCTCTGTGTACCCCCACAGTGAAGGCTCTTGGCCACGTTCTTCCACACCCTCAGCATCCCACGACCCTGGTATTCCTGTGTGCCATGTCCTCTCCTCCCGGGGACCGTGAGGAACTGCTGTGTTTCCAGTAGCCGCTGTCTCTGAATCTGCTGGGCTCCCCATCACTGGATGATAATAAACCCACACTTAAATCAGGAGAGGCCCTTGTGCTGTTCACCCCCTCACCCGGCGCCAGGCAGAACCTGCCACGTAGCAGGTGCTCAGGATAAGCTTGTTAGTGGCTGGATGGAATTGGGGGTGAGAGTGACTAGCCTGGTTTGGCGAGTTCAGAACAGTTCTTCAGGAGGAGCAGAGGGACCCCAGAGCCACGAGAGGCAGAGTGTCCACCGGGTCAGGGCAGCTCCCTTGGCCAGTGGTATCGTCGGCCCTGCTCACCTGTCCTCCCTCATGTCCCCGCTACTGTAGCTCCCTCTCAACCCAGGTGAGGCTGCCTGAATCCACGAGCCCCTTTTCTATCCCAAGAACAGTCTATAACTTTATGTTCACTCGTGAAGTCTGATAACCATCTGACTCCCTTCACTGGCCACTGGCCCAATGAGAGGAAGTCTTTCTTCATGATGGCATCTCTATCCCCCAAAAAATGCTTCTCCTAGTAAAGATTCAATAAGTGTCTCTTGGGAGAAGAATGCATGGATAAAGTTAGGGAGTGGTGGAAACACCCTGGACCTGGGTGGGGAATTCAGGGTTTCCAGTCCTGCAATTGCTGCAAGATCAGAGAGTCCAAGGAGACAAACGAGAGGAAGGCAAGTATCTCAGGACCAGGGAGAGCCTCCAGGGCATGTCTCCACAGCTTGGATTACTGGGGGGCTGTGGGTGGATCTCCACCGACATCCATCTCCCTTCTCTTTTCCAGCCTTGACTCCCCTGCCAAGACTGAGCCAGGGGCACCCAGGCTTTCTCAGGCCAATGAGGAGCTTGGCCTGCTTCCAGTATTCAGCATCTGCCCCCTTTTCCGTACACAGCAGTTTCTCACGAGTCCTGTTGTTTTGTTTTCCTCTCTAGCCAGAGAAGATCCACAAAAGAAAAACGTAGTGCTTCCCAAGAAAAGTGCAGCACAATCAAGAAAAACACATACAAGCAAAGTGGAGATGCATTTTTCATGACGCTCATTTGCAAGGTTGAAGTGTCAGATTCTTTTAATAGAATCCGTCACGTGCCCGTGCATCGCTATAGAAAGCTCTTAGGTTGTAGGGTTTCAGTGTGGACAGAGAAAAGGGAAAAATAGGAGGCTGATTTTTCTATTTGTAATTTTAAAAGAGTAATGACAAAGAAAATAAATGGGAAAGTCTTGAATCCTAATTACTTAGTTATACATGTGCGCGCACACACACATGCACGTGCACGTGCACACGTGCAGTCTGCCCACCTCCCTTCGATGAAGAAAGGCCTCCTGTTACTGCTCCTCTCAGCAAACTGTCCTGTTGTTATCTCCTCACTGGGGCGGATTTAATACTCAGGAGACTGAGGGCCACTGGGTGTGATGACCCATCTGCTAGCTCAAGTTACAGGACAAGCAGCAGCGAGGAAATACCCGTGCAGACCTCACCTCGGTGATTTCCGTAAACGACTCCACAGTAAATTGCGAGGTTGCGTGGCCTCCTACAATTACTGGTGTTCTAATTTCCTGGGGCTAACTTTAGGGAGTGGGAGATTTTAATTATGGGGAGGGGTTGTTTCCATTGTTCGGACAAATGTCAGAAGCCCAGTTGAAAGCAAG
>SJYC01029525.1:0-27726 GCA_006408675.1 Madoqua kirkii | reverse complement strand
TCCTGGGGGTGGGGGTGGGGGGGTTGCTGGGGGCGGGCCATCTAAGCCAGAAAGAGAACCTTCAGGGCCAGGCCTCTGACTGCCCCTGAACTTTGTCTCTCGCCTGACTTTCTTGGTAAGGATGCTGTGAGTCTGCATGTTGGTGGAGACTCAGATAAGGCTCTGTGCCTGGATCTTTCTCAGGGAGTCTCCATGGGCTGCGAGGCCTGGGTACCTGAGTCCGGCCTCCCCATGCTGAGCTTTGTGCCCCATCCATCGCCCTGTGGAGGAGCCTGGGTGGGGGCAGCGCTGGCAGAGGTGTTGGGGACCCCTCGTCTCTCTCTGCACACCACTGCTCTAGGCCAGGTGGGAAGAGGTATTGCAGGACAGAGCAGGGAAGGGCCTTCTCCAGTCACACCTGGGCCACCTTTCCCAGCCTCCCACATGGCCTCCTCGAAGGCAGCCCCCCTCTCCTGTTTGTGTAAGCCTCCATCCCTCAACCCCAGACCCATCTCGAGTCTAAGGGTTTGGATTCCTGGGAAGAGAGCTGCCTGGTTACTGACTGTCCCCTGCTAACGGCAGAGGGTGTGCCAGGCGCTCGGGCAGAGGCCGGGGTCTGGGCCCCTCCTGGCGACGCCCACACAGCCGTGCACACTTAGCCTCAGTCAGCCTGGGCTGAGGGGCTCCCCTCCGCCTTCTCCAGGAACCCCTGTGTTGAGGAACACACGTACATGTTGACGCAGGCAGGTTCAGAAGAGCATTATAAGGCTCAGAAGTCACCAGGAATAAGGTTCGCGGTGAGTGAGCTGTGAGAAAAGTCACCTACAAGGATTATTCTGTCTTATGTTTTTTAAAAAATCTTTTGACTGCTCTGCAGCATGTGGGATTTTAGCTCCTGGACCAGGGATTAAGCCCACGGCCCCTGCTTTGGAAGGCAAAGTCTTAACCACTCAATGGCCGGGGAAGCCCCTACAGTGTCAGTCGGTACTGCTCTGTCCTCCTCTTCTGCTTTCTCTAGTTTTCCGGTGAGGAGGGTGAGTTTTAGGTCATATGAGAAGATCGTTGCTGGGGGTGTCAGCTCTGCTTGAGGACAGGTGAAAAGCTTTCCTGCCCTATCCCACCTGACTCGAGTGGGCATTCTCACAGCAACTGGTTCCGAGGGCAGCTCACCCTGCCTGTGGGCCCCCCCTGCTCAGGGGAGACCCCCGCATCCCCAGGCCTAGACTCCCCTTGGGGCAGCTCCCTTGTCAGAGAGAAGACGAAAGAAGCGGGATGTGTGGGGTGGAAGAGAAGCACCAGGGGCGGGACTAGCTCCTGGTGATCTCCAGGAGCCAGGCCCGGTTCCCGGCGATCAGCAGCTTCTCCACCAGCTGCCCCTTCCTTGCCGTTTTCCTCGGCAAACAGCCCCCATCCGTCAGTCACCCAGCAGACAGCGTTGCTTTGAGCCCCTCACCGTTAGAACTACTCCTCCTGGACTGACTGCAGTTGGTTAGACACCCGATCGGTCAGACTTTCTGCTGACTTTCCCTGAGCCCAGGTGGTACTGTGAAGTGGGCGTAGACGGACGCCTGCCCTCCCTCCGTCTGGACCCCAGGCACACAGATTTCCTCCTAAGAGGCCTGAGCCTCCCTGGTGGTTATGGGCACTGTTAACTCATTGGAGTCTGTGGTCATCTCAAGCCACTGCTCAGACATTTCCATCCAAGGAGGGTTGGGGACTGAGACGTGGACGTGTGCTGTCTGTGTGGACTTGCAGGCATGCAGTAGTCAGGTAAAACTGTGAGCACGAGGCCTGGACCCTGGGGGACGGACCCCCAGAGGTTAAGTTGAGGGCCGAGGGGAGAGAGTCCGCAGCTGGAGGTCATGAGGCCCTTTTTGGGTGTCCGCATGGTTGCAGGCTCTGGGGATGACAGGTCATGATCAACCAGGGGCTGGACCCCAGAGCTCGGCATGGTCACAGCAGGATGAGCACGTGGAGGACGGAGACCGCTGGGCAGAGGCCTGTCCTGCAGGGCTGGGTGGGGGTCTGCCAGGCTGGATGCCCCAGGTACCAAGGACGTAGGGGGTGCCCAGAGGCAGGGAAGGGTGGCAGGAGGCAGCTGTCTTAGGGCACAAAGTTGCTGAGGGAGGACTGCCTATGGGCAGGCCCCGCAAACACCAGGGGTGTTTGGCCCCTGGGCAGGCAGGTGAGCTCTGGTCCTCAGAGCCTGGGACATGATGGTGCTGGAGGAGGAGGTGACCCACCCCGATGAGAGAGGCCTGTGTCTGCCAGGAGGATGCCAGAGGGTGACAGGACCCCTGACCAAAGACTGGGCCCTGCAAACCACAGAGGAGAGATGGGGTGCTACGTGGAGGCGGAGACCGCTGGGCAGAGGCCTGTCCTGCAGGGCTGGGTGGGGGTCTGCCAGGCTGGATGCCCCAGGTACCAAGGACGTAGGGGGTGCCCAGAGGCAGGGAAGGGTGGCAGGAGGCAGCTGTCTTAGGGCACAAAGTTGCTGAGGGAGGACTGCCTATGGGCAGGCCCCGCAAACACCAGGGGTGTTTGGCCCCTGGGCAGGCAGGTGAGCTCTGGTCCTCAGAGCCTGGGACATGATGGTGCTGGAGGAGGAGGTGACCCACCCCGATGAGAGAGGCCTGTGTCTGCCAGGAGGATGCCAGAGGGTGACAGGACCCCTGACCAAAGACTGGGCCCTGCAAACCACAGAGGAGAGATGGGGTGCTGGCTCCCCATAGGCTAGGCCCAAGGCCGACACAGAAATGTCCTGAACTAACCAATCAGGTCTTGGTATTAATGGAAGATTTGTGTGAGAAATGACAGTAAAATAGCCATGAAATGCTGACTTCCCAAGCCCAGGGTGTCCAAGACCACCAAGGGTGTCCAGGACCACCCAGAGCCATGCCTGTCCGCCTCACGGCCCCGGCCTGGCCCCTGGGCTCCTGTAAGAAGCAGCCTTTCCAAGACTTGGGGCTCAAAAACTTGTGAGGCCAGGTCAGACCTCCGAGGGATACCCTACATGGGAGGGTTAGAGGGGCTTTTCTTGACTTAAGTCTTACTAACTTGAGAATCAGGCCAGTTTTACAAGTTTAATTTGAGACTTCTTATATCACTTAATTTAGCTTTCATAAGCATATCAGTTAAGAGGAATTCTCAGTTGAGACTGTTCTAGTTCATTTTGATATTCTAAGCTGTGAAATTAGACAACAGGGCTTCCCTGGTGGCTCAGAAGGTAAAGAATCTGCCTGCAATGCAAGAGACCTGAGTTCTATCCCTGAGTAAGGAAGAGCCCCTGGAGAAGCAAATGGCAACCCTCTCCAGTCTTCTTGCCTGGGAAATCCCGTGGACAGAGGAGCCTGGTGGGCTACAGTCCATGGGGTTGCAGAGTCAGACAAGACTGAGCAACTAACACACACACATCCAAGCTTCTGGCTCACTCTGTTTCTTAATTTGCCTGTTAATTCGCCCTCGACTTAGTACCTATTTTGCACGTTATTTTTGCACTTATTGAACTGCAGCCGTCTTAATGAGATTGGAACAAGTCTGAAGTACTCAGACCCGGCGTCATATTGAGCCCACATGGCCGGTGGACTAGGTACCCCACCCAGGGGAACGCCAGCTTGTCAGGCCTGTGACAGGCTCCTAATTGCTTGTGACATGGGGCCGCCTTTTGATGTTGACCATGTTCTCCTAATTATTTAATCTTTGACAACGTGAAAACATGTTTAACCACATACCAGGAATAAAGATCCAACAAGACTTTTTTCCTGAGGCCGGGTTTAGACGGTGTGTTCTGAATGCTGAGAACAGCTAGGGTGAAAAAACGCTGACTTCCTGTTCTCTGTGTGAAGAGGGGCTGGGGTGGGGTTGGAGGGAGGAGTGGGGAGGAGATGGGAAGGATAGAGGGAATGGGGAGGGGAGGGGAGGGAGGAAGCATTCTGGCCTCTCCCTGTCCCCACTTCCTGTGAGCTCTGACCCCCTCCCACCCAAGTCCTCTGTTCTCAGCCTGACATGACTGTCTTACAGTTAAAAAACAAGATGTGGATTGATGTTTAAAGGTGCTTCTCTTTTCTACTTAGGAATGTCTGCATTTAAATAATATTCAGTTCTCATATCTGTTTCTTATACTTGACTCTAAGCTTCTTGTTGGCAGGGCCCTTACTATGTCATCTATTTACCACTCTTGCTTCAAAAGTATTTCCGGGGTGAAGGACTAAATGAGTGAATGAGAAAATGAGCAATCTCGTGAGTGAGTGATAGTAAATTGTTTGCCTTGGGGGACTGAGCTAATGGCATAATGGCAATACCGAGGCCTCCCTGCGGGAGATTCAGAAGACGATCTGCCAGTTTTCCTAACTGCGGCAAAGATATGTTCACATGAAGATTCACAACCTGAATCTGAGCGGTTTTGTTCTGTAGCTGACCCAGACGCTCAAGAGCGTTTTGCTGTGAATGCACTGTTTTCTCTAGGATACCCACTTTCCTTTGTGATTTATCACATTGATTTGCCTGCACGGTATTTATCTCAGCTCCGGAGTGACTGCAGTTTCCGGACAGGAATGTTTCCTGGGCTGACAACTGGCCCCTGTGTTTCATCGACTACCCGTGTCCTCGACACTGAGCACCTCTGCTGAGGTCTGCCTGCGCCAGGGCGACTCCGCCCTGCATCTTGTGATGGAGGCTGTGCTGGAATCTGTGCCCTTGGATGGGCAACTGCACACGTGAGGGGTTGCCAAACTTTCCTGTTAAGGGCCAGGTAATAAATATTTCAGTCTTTGTGGGCTTTGTGGGTCTCTATCACAACGGCTCCCTCCACTCTCGGAACACAAAAGCAGATGCAGACAATCCATAAACATGTGGGCATGCCATGTTCCAATAAACCTGAAATTTGAATTTCTTGTGATCTTCCATTCACACGATATTAGCCTTCTTTTGATTGCTTTCCAGCCCTTTAAAAGTGTAAAGACTGTTCTTAGCTTACGGGCTGTGGTTTGCTGACCCTGGTAATGCATGGAAAATGTGTCCTTTTTGTACTATGGGAAGCAGCGTGAAGACTGCAGGAGACCAGGACAAAGGCAGCAGGGCCTGGTGGAGGACGCCACCATGGGGACAGGATGGTGGACTTGCTTTCACTTGGCTTCAGATGAGTTCCTGGTGGCTCTTAAGGCCGCCCCTGGCTTCCATGTTCTGTATCTGTTTCTGTTGCCCACGTCTGAATCCCAAGTATCTTTTCCAGGCTGGAGCCGTGGCCGTGAGGTCCAACGAGCTCTCCGCAGAGCTGTGTCTGCTGGCACCCTTGTCCTCTATGTAAGAAAAAAAGGGATGTCCTGCCTGTTGGTTTGGCTGCATAAGGAGATGGCTCTGGACTGGGGGTCAGTGTCCCGGAGCATCCACACCACTGACAGGGGGACACTAGAGCCCTGGGGGTTGGGCTGGCCAGGCTGGCCACCTGCCCTGGCAGGACTTTCACTGCTCCCTGTACTTCTGCAGTCTCCATGTTCACCTGCACACAGTGGATCGTCTCTGGGTTTCTGATGCCCTGTTCTTGGTAATAAGAACTTACCTTGCCTTATGGGGAAACTGAGGTCACTTTTATTTTTCCGTGACAGCACTTTCAGCTTCTCCGATGGCTCAGATGGTAAGGAACCTGCCTGCCTTGTGGGAGACCTGGGTTTGATCCCTGGATCGGGAAGATCCTCTGGAGAAGGAAATGACAATCCGCTCTAGTATTCTTGCCTGGGAAATCCCATGGACAGAGGAACCTGGTGGGGTACACTCCAGGGGTTACAGAGTCAGACACGACTGAGTCAGACACACAGTAGTGCTTTCTAGCTATAAATGAGTGGATCAAGCAATTCACACAGTCTGAGAACTTTTCCATTAGTCTAGCTCAAGTCTAGATGTTGTGATTGCTTATATTTTCTGAAAGACTGCTTCTTGGGATTTTAGCCCCTAATTCAAAATATATATATTTATTTTTTTTAAGAACAGTTTGGGATACACAGCAAAATTGAAGAGAGGTCCAGAGATTTCCCATATATCCCCTACCAGCTTGCCCTGCCTCCCCCATTATTGACATTCCCCATGGAATGGTCCATTTGTCATGACTGATGTACCTCATCACTGCTCAAAGTGCACAGTTTACACTGGGCTTATCTCCTAGTATTGTCTGGGCTATGGCTTTAGACAATGTGTAATGACAAGGATCCAACAATATAGCATCATACAGCGCAGTTCACTGCCCTAAGAATCCCCTGTGCTGTCTGTGTTCATTTCATCCCTCCCTCCTTGTTCACTGCTGGCAACCCTGAGCTCTTTACTGTCTCCATGGTTTTGCCTTTTCTGTAATGTCATAGAGTTGGATCATAAAATACATAGCCTTTCCACATGGGCTTCTTTCACGTTGAAATATGCATTCAAGTTTCCTCAATATATTTTCACTTGATAGCTCTTTTCTTATTAGTGCTGAATGATGTTCCATCATCCAAATGGACCTCATTTTATTTATCCATCACCCTCTGAAGGAGGCGTTGTTTGCTCCCAAGTTTTGGTAATTATGACTGAATCTCCTGTAAATATCCATGCAGGCTTTTATGTGGATGGAAGTTTTCAACTCTTTGGGGTAAATACCAAGGAGATTGATGGCTGGATCTTGTGATAAAAATGTTTAGTTGAACTTTTGAGTTTACATGAACTGTTGGCCCATTTTTTAGTTAGGCTGCTTGTTTTCTTATGAAGTTTTAAGAGCTCTTTGTCTATTTTGGATAACAGTCCTTTATCAGATGTCTTTGGCAGATTTTTTTCTCCCAGTCTGTGGCTTTTCTTCTCCTTGACACAGTTTTTCATGAGCAGAAGTTCTTAATTTTAGTGAAGTCCAGCTTATCACTTACATCTTCTATAGGTTGTCTAGGTTTTGTCCTGTATTATCTTTTAAGAAGTTTATAATTTTGCATTTTACATTTAGGTCTCTAACTTTGAGTTAGTTTTGGTGAAGGTATAAGGCCTATATCTAGATTTACTTTTTTCACATGTGAATGTTCAGTTGTTTGAGCATATTTGTTGAAAAGACAATCTTTGCTCCACTGAATAGCCTTTGTTTCTTTGTCAAAGATCAGCTGACTATATTTGCATGGGTCTGTTTCTGGGCTCTCTATTCTGTTCTGTTGATCTATTTGTCTTTTCTTTTACTAACACCATCCGTCTTGATTATTGTTGCTTTATGGTGAGTCCCGAGGTTAGGTTGTATCTTTTCTCTATCACTATCATGTCCCTGATTTTTCTTTCACACTTACTTTTGAGATGAAATGAAATGCGAGCTGGAGAAATACATTTTTGAATCAGAAATCAGCTTTATCCCAGGACATTTTTAATTTCAGGAGAATTTTTTCTGGACTTCATTCCAGAAATAGACAAAGAAAGGGGGATAAGGCTAAGGAAAGGTTTCTGTGTCTTTTTTCCTTCTTTGGTAAGTCTTATGTTCGGTTGCTCACCTGTCACACTGAGTCACATTACCTGATACTTACAGTTAAAAATTAAGAATAATACATTCACGCATAGATGGAAAGCTATTTTCTTAGAAATTCAAGGAGCAAAGTCAGCTGTCAATAAGCTTTCAGAAGAGAACTAAAGGCTCGCCAGGAATGCGAGTGTGCTAGAACATTTCTAGTAATAATTGAGACACTATTTGCAACACCTGTTCTAAACGAAATAAAAGATCCTGTGAAGCATCTGGACCAAGTTCTTTCTGCCCACAACTTTTGTGTTATCTCAGAAATACAGAACGCACACATATTCATATCGTTATGGACACATGTGTCAAATTGATCATACTCCAAAATCTCTATGATCAAACAGTTCTCAAGTAATTTTAGTCCTTGACATAATCCACTTCTCAGTTTCAAGACCTTTCTAAACTGCTTCCACGAACACCAACTTAATTCGCCCATGTGCACGGTGTGAAGGCTGGAATGAGAAACACCACAGGGCATCAGAACCAAGATGGGGCTCTCGTTTCAAAACAAAGCCGGTATTTGGGTTTGCCTCGCCCGCGCAGCTGTACTTCTGCACCCACGTCTTGGTTTCAGGCACATGGTTCTTTTATTCTAAGGTTAAGAGTAGGGGCCAGGGTCTGTGTGCATTTTATGGTTCAATTTTCCAAAATCTGTAAGAAAGAGATCATTTGGACTCCTTGAAACAGTTCCAAACATGTTTCTCCATCTCGTCACTTTAGAAGGATGTACTTCCTGGGGAACGCTTTTTCTGGGTGGGCACAGCATAGACCTGGATGTGTGGGTCCAGGCCCACCCCGTCCCAGCGCCCTCTCCATCTGAATAAGTGGATGGAGACACAGGGAGACCCTGGGTCTGTGGGCACTCTCTGGAACCCCTTCTTTCATGCTCCTGCCTCAAGTGTCTTTCTCTGGAGAGTCAGAAACCATGTCCAAGCAACCCTTCAGAGAGGGGTTTTTGAGGCAGGCTCTAAAGCAGCTCCATGGACCCCCAGAGGAGTGTTTCTGGGAATCGCTAGAAGAAGGAGTTAGGGGGATGTCATTACACAAAGTCTGAAGGTGATAGAGGTATAGAGCCTGTGAGTAGAAGCAGGGACGAGCCCTCAGTGTCCTTGGGCTGCTGTAGGTAAACCAGGAGTGTGAAGTGACTGGACCTGGTGAAATGGCTCCAGGTGTCTCACATCCACCCAGAGAGCATCTGGAATGGAAACAGGCATGGCCGCCCTGGCAGACATGCCAGGTGGGTCTGCAGCCTGCTCGGAGCAGGGAGTATGTTGGTGAGGGAGCCATGTGCTCGGATAGAGAGCTGGAACTCAGGGCCAGAGCAAGGGCCATAAACGGAGCTAAGCTCTGTAGTCCCTGCTGGATCTCTTCAGAGCACTTGAGGTCTGGACCAGAGGGTGGGGCCGACCCATTAGCAAGGGGAGGAGGAGGGGACGAGTGATGGTTCAGATGCTGCGGGCAGGTGGACCATGACTTACTCTTTTCTTTCTTTCTTATTTTTTTAATAGGAGGTGCTTTTAAAAGCGTGCTTGCTTTTATTATTGATGTTCCTGAAAATCAGGTGGGCATTTGTCTAGTATGCTGTCAAAACAGAATAAAAGTGGAAGGAATGAGCTGTGGTTATAATCCGTGCTTTTGTGTATGGGGTCGCCCCTTGCTCTCCTGAACACTTTAGTAGAAAATGCTCTTTCTTGCCATGGAGACTTTGCATCTCTGGGGCCATGCGACCCTGGGGGTGCAGTGTAGACGTGGCCACCACGGAAGAGAGGAGGAGACCGTGTCCCGCTCATGGAGATGGACACACAGAGAGCATCTGAGGCACTGACATCCAGTGGTGTGAGGTCACGCTCTGAAGGTGGCAAAAGCGGTGGAGGCCACGTGGGGGTGCTTCACCCTCGAAGGAGCGTGGACCACATGGCAGAAAGAAAGTATGTTCTTTTACAATAAAGAAATGGAAACTTGAGTGTGGGGCCATGAGCAAACCTGAGTGGTGCTCGGCCCCGGTAAACAGGCCCCGGGTGTCCAGTGCCCTGTGGGGTGCCCCGCAGCCAGAGTGCCAGCCTCAGAGTGTCGTCTTGGAGGCCACAGGTCTTCATGTGAAGATGCTACTTGGATGCGGACAGACGTGGTCTTATGGCTTCAGGACCACAGGGCTCCCCAGGGGATGGAGATGAGGCTCCAGGCTTCATAGCATCTTCTTTGTCACCCGGGTTCCCTCTACGTCAGCTGGTTCCCAGGAATCTTGGGAAATGGACACAGAACCTCGGCCAGCATCTAGTTTCCTGGCCCATAACGCAGTTTTTCTCAGCCCTGGTCAGTCTGGAGACCACCACGAGGGGTGACAGGGAAATTCCATTTCTAGTCCCACCCTGCTCTCCGCCTCAGGGCAGCGGCTGCCCGCAAGGCACCAATTAGGGGAAGCAGGGCCAGAGGGAAGCAGAAGTTGCTACTGTATTGCTTGTGTGTGTTTTGACATCTCGCTTGAACTTCAACCTGGCCTGTGCTCCTGGGGGAGGTTTCAAAAAGAAATAAACTTGGTCTCATTACCATCAGATACAATGATGGGGGAAATGGGCTGGAAAAACCCTGAATCTTTTCTGAGCCTGAGTTTGCGTTCACAAAGGGAAGGGCAAATTCTTCACTGCTGTGCCATTCGGCTATTATGTTTAACAATCTAATTAGAAAGGCCGGGGAGCCCATGCCCATTGTAAACGCCGAGACAGGACACACGAGCAAATCCAATTAGACAGCTGTCCTCCACAGGTCTGAGCCGCCCTCCGGCCAGGTTCTAATGAACAACCCAGCCCCTCCCGCCACCCCGGGAGATGGGTTTTGTCCACAAACTGGGCCAGATGACAGTGCGGTGGGTCAGGGCACCCGCCCGCACCCCCACCCCTCGACAGGCTGAGTGGGTAACTGCTCCCTCCGGCTCTGCCCCGCCTCTGCCCCTGGAAGGGGCAGCCCTCCCTTCTGGCTGGTCTGGCCGCCCCATCGAGCAGGCCAGGCTCATGCTAACAGGTGGCGATAAATCAGAACCGGGACTTTCACTTTTATGAATGTTGCTTTCTGCGCACTGGGGCCTTGTATAACTTGAAACAGACCCCTGCTCGGCCCCGCGGCCGGCCCCCCATGCCTTTGTTTCGTGGCCTGTGTGGCTTGCATTAAGGCGCTTGTGTTGGCGGATTGCTCCCTGCCAGCCAGTCATCTGTTTAGTGTTTGGCATGTCCCGCGAGGCCGCTGTGGTCACTCGGAAGTCTATTAATTAAAAGGAGAATGAGTCAGAGAATGTGGGCCGAGGCCCACCTCAAACAGGAGGATGGATGAGAGGTAGGCGACTGAAATCAGTAGCCATCGTTGGCCCTCGGGTGTGAAAAGATGCTGTTGTCATCACCAGCCCAGGAGGAGAATTCTGTGTCGAAACAGGGAGTGACATTGCCGGGGTGTATAGGGCTGAGATTGTGTAGAGGTTTCCATTTTTAAAGCTCTATTTTTGTCATTAATGACTCATTGGAAAACATCCACCTTGTGTTGAAGTCAGGCCTTATCAGAGCAGGAAACACAAAGGCTGTTTAAATGCTGGGTGAGGCGAGAACATGGTGTGTCTGTAGGCACTTCCTTCATCCCCCTCAGGGTTTCAGGGACCACAGCTTGTCTCACGCCCTGATTTATTCCCAAAGCCTTGTCCCAAGAACCCGGGCGATCTGCTTTCACATGACAAGCTAAGTGATTCAATAGTTGTGCAAACTTAGCCCCAACAGGCTACCACCTCCAGCCAAGGCAGTTTAGTTCAGTTCAGTTCAGTTGCTCAGTCATGTCCGACTTTTTGCAGCCTCATGAATTGCAGCACCCCAGGCCTCCCTGTCCATCACCAACTCCCAGAGTTCACTCAAACTCATGTCCATCGAGTTGGTGATGCCATCCTGCCATCTCATCCTCTGTCATCCCCTTCTCCTCTTGCCCCCAATCCCCTCCAACATCAGAGTCTTTTCCAATGAGTCAACTCTTTGCATGAGGTGGCCAAAGTATTGGACTTTCAGCTTTAGCATCAGTCCTTCCAATGAACACCCAGGACTGATCTCCTTCAGAATGGACTGGTTGGATCTCCTTGCAGTCCAAGGGACTCTCAAGAGTCTTCTCCAACACCACAGTTCAAAAGCATCAGTTCTTCGGCGTTCAGCTTTCATCACAGTCCAACTCTCACATCCATACATGACCACAGGAAAAACCATAGCCTTGACTAGATGGACTTTTGTTGGCAAAGTAATATCTCTGCTTTTGAATATGCTATCTAGATTGGTCATAACTTTCCTTCCAAGGAGTAACTGTCTTTTAATTTCATGGTTGCAATCACCATCTGCAGTGATTTTGGTGCCCCACCCCCCAAATAAAGTCTGTCACTTTTTCCACTGTTTCCCCATCTATTTCCCATGAAGTGATGGGACCAGATGCCATGATCTGTATTGGACTTTCAGCTTTAGCATCAGTCCTTCCAATGAACACCCAGGACTGATCTCCTTCAGAATGGACTGGTTGGATCTCCTTGCAGTCCAAGGGACTCTCAAGAGTCTTCTCCAACACCACAGTTCAAAAGCATCAGTTCTTCGGCGTTCAGCTTTCATCACAGTCCAACTCTCACATCCATACATGACCACAGGAAAAACCATAGCCTTGACTAGATGGACTTTTGTTGGCAAAGTAATATCTCTGCTTTTGAATATGCTATCTAGATTGGTCATAACTTTCCTTCCAAGGAGTAACTGTCTTTTAATTTCATGGTTGCAATCACCATCTGCAGTGATTTTGGTGCCCCACCCCCCAAATAAAGTCTGTCACTTTTTCCACTGTTTCCCCATCTATTTCCCATGAAGTGATGGGACCAGATGCCATGATCCTCATTTTTTGAATGTTGAGCTTTAAGCCAGCTTTTTCACTCTCCTCTTTCACTTTCATCAAGTAATTATCATTTGCTTGCTTAGGAATGATCAATCTCCTGAGGACTTCTGATCAGGATGAATGAGATTTTGAAACTATGTTGTAAAACAAGTGTTGTCAAATTCAGATTTGGTTTACATTTTGTGGAAATGGCGGTTCACTTTGGCAAAGATGTCTTGTGTTGGAGTGTGTCCGGAAAGACCAGGTGAAGGAGGGGTTGCATGTTAGCCAACATGGACATGAGATGGGGACTCTGGCCAGACAGGCTGTGATGGCTGGCAGGAGCCAATGACTCTTCCTGTGGTTTGTGGTCTGGATGCTCAAGACTGTTGTAAACAGCATCTTTACAGAAAAACAGGCACGAAAAGGAAAGATCTTGTGGAAATTAGGTCTGGTGTTACTGGGAAACCAATGAGACCTCAGTGTCAAATCTGTTGGAAAATATACACTCAGCTCTGTAAAAATTGGCTCCTCATTTAGTCTGTGAAACCAAAGACTGTGCACAGACTTATCTGTGGCTTCCAGGAACTTATACTAGGCTCTTCAATAAGAAAGTATAACCAAATATTTAGAACAGCCAGCTGTGTATTCATTGGCGATGCAGAGTACATGGTGTGCTGTTAGATGCGGTGATGGGTGATGTAATTTTCAAGGTTTTAGGATAATTTTTCAAATCACTGAAGCCATGAACAACATACTTACCAGACTGGGGTGGCACGATGTTGAAGAGTGGTTTTATGCCAGATGAAAGAAGCAGGACCAGAGAGGCGTGTGGTATGTGGGGAAGATGATTCTAACGGAGCAAGATTTCATAACAACAAGAATAAAGACTAAACTTAGACGCTGGATGAGAACACCTCTCATTGCAGCTTCCCTGAAGACTGGCTGTGGCATAAACGGGTCAAGAGGGGAGGGGACGAGGGCTGACATTTAGGGAGCAGCCCTGGTAGCTCTGCTCCAGTTTTCTCCTGAGTCCTTGCTGGCACAACTCTGGGCATCTTGCGAGCACCTCTGTCCAGTTTTCAGGCCTGTCTTGCAGGTGGGTGTCCTCTTCACCTTGCAGATGAGAGAGCTGAGGCTCAGAGAGGTCAAGTCACTCAGCCAAGGTCCCACAGCAGCCAAGAAAAGCAGGAAATGGGATTTGCCTTAGCGTCTTCAGTTTGCTCAGGTTTCCTTCTGCCGGGTGCTCACTAGCTGGCTGACTCTCTGTAGCCTGCAGGTGCCTCCAAGGAACAGTCTTCAGGAGCAGGGGTCTTGCCTTTGCTTTTTGAGGTCCTGATTTCATTCTTCCCTCCTCCCTGGCCTCCTGTGCCCTGGGAGTGCCCCCCCCCCCACAGGACTCAGAGGCAAAAACCCAACAGGCTTGTCTCTCCTGGTTCACCCTCCTGTCAGCTTCCAAACAAATACTTGGCCAAGTCAGGCACGTTTACTTACTTTGTTAAATAGCAGGATTCCTTTTCATCAACCCCAGAACTCACTTCCACTCTAGTTGCCTTACACTGATGTAGTGTCCCATTTATTTTATTTTTTAATTTTTATTTTATATTTATGGTTGACTAACAATACCATGATCGTTTCAGGCATCCAGCAAAGTGATTCAGTTATGCATATACAAATAAATCTATTCTTTTTCAAATTATTTTCCTATTTAGATTGTTACAGAGCAATGAGTAGAGTTCCCTGTGTGCTACAGTAGGTGCTTGTTTAGTTTTGTACTTTCTTAGGGAACCTCCACACTATTCTCCACAGTGGTTGTAACAATTTATATTCCCAGCAGAAGCATAGGAGGGTTCCTTTTTCTCCACACCCCATCCAGCATTTACTGTTTGTAGACTTTTTGATAGTGGCCATTCTGACTGGTGTGAGGTGATATACCTCATTGTGGTTTTAATTTGCATTTCTCTAATAACTTGTGATGTTGGGCATCTTCTCTTGTTTCTCTTGGGGCCAGATGTATCTCTTTTTTGCACAAATATCTATTTGGTGTAGCATTTTAAAATAAACTAATTCACACATGTGGACACAGCTCTGAAACCCACGGGTCATGTGTCATGTGAGGACACATATGTCTGCCCATGTCTATAAGCAGCACCTTCTGGGAATTACCCCATCTGGTCTCCACTCCAACATGATCTGCTCATATCGCAGGAGACTGGAAACATCTTCTCCCTGTCCCATGGTCTTGACTGACCCTGCAGACAGCTGCCCAGATCTACTATTTAAAGGTTGGCTCCTATTGTACAGACTGTTTGCATAAAAACCATCACAAAAATCACTTATAGGGAAGGGGAAAATACCTTTAGTTTGGAAAGTCTTAACAGAATCATTACTGGGTCTGATAGCCTAAATAAGAACTTTCCATTTTAGATATTCTTATAGGAACAGTTTCAGGACATCCAAGTAGGTGCAACCAACCCAAACGCAGATTATCTGAAAGCTAGATAATTTCCACACTGCAGTTTGGAAAAGAATTACAAATACATGGCTCACGGGATTGGGGAAATCCCATGATGAAGTGGTCTCTGGTCCATCGGGACCTGTGAGACACACAGAGCAAAACTGGGCTCCTCCACGTGGCCCGTGGGCCCCCGGCACCCACACGGGACTGTGAGTGAGCCCCCCACCAGCACCCGTTGGCCCGGAGACCCACTCCCACTAATGTGAGATGAAATGCCACTGAGGAACAGAGGAGGGAAGAGCAGCTGAAGTGAAGTCCCTGGGAAAAGGCCGAGAAGCTTATCTCGGGGACCACCCGCCGGCTTTATCTCTATGTTTGGCAGCTGGGTGTTTGGGCCTGGGATTAAGGACTAAAAGAATTCATTCTGATAACAAGAGAGAGTGCCAGGGATTTTTTTTTTGCCTTGTAAAATAAGCGAATTCCCTGAACTGAGAAATAATGAGAGGTGGAGAAGCTGGCGGGCTGACGAGGGACTGCTCAGGTGCCTCTGCTAAAGGAGCCTGGAGAGCTGAAGGGCGGAGGCGCAAGGAGTGGCCGTGAATGGCCCTTCATGGCCCTGGCCTGGACCAGCCGGCTTCGCAGGTTGGGGAGTTTGGAGTGGGATGCTGGCAGACAGACGGCAGGTAGTGGAGATGGGCGTTCCGAGAGCCTTCTGGGCAGGGGCTGGGACAGCCATTCAGGATGTGTTAGCTCCTCAAGGTGCACCTTCTAAATACCCTGTCCTGTTGGGTCCACTGCCCCAAGGGGATTCTGACCCTGGAGGAAATGCCCTGTGGCAGCAGGTGACCCTGAGTACCCCGATTCCCCGTGGAGATGCTTACTCTCGCCTCAGAGATGGGCCTTGACTACAGCTCCCGAGTCACGGTCCAGCATGGAGCAGGCGCTGGGGACCATTGGTGAGTGAACGAGTGCTACGTCACGTTCAGGGGCATCACACTTCTTTCGACATGGGCGCCTCCCAGAATCTGAACACTTGTCTTATTGTACACCCCAGCAGGCTCCCTTATTCTGCCCTCATCCCTCCCTTTTTCTTAAACCTCTTTCCTGTGTGTGGGGTGGGCCAGAGGAAAATCCTCCGGGAGCCTCCTGTCTCCTGGCACTCTATTGCAGCCAAACTCACCAGGATATTTAGGGGACCTAAGGGATTGTGCTGTGGAACCAGGGCCAGCCCATGGGGACGTGCCACAGACTAGAGGCTCGCGACCCCCTCAATGCACGCTCTGCTCAAACCCATAACATTGGGAGGGGCCTTCGGGAGAGAATCATGGTTAGATAAGGCCATGACAGAATAAATGCCCTTCTCAGAGAAGGGAGAGACGCGAGCTCCATCTCTGTCATGGGGGGCACGGCAGGGGGGCGGCCAAAGGCCCTCCACAGACAACAGATCGGCTGGCACCTCTGTATCCAGAGGCCCCTTGACTTGACCGAGGCCTGAGCTCCGTGCTTACATCACAGCACACGCCTGTGCAGGTGGGACCCCCAGGCATCAGGTTGGCCTGGCTTGTGGAAGAATAGTGGCCACTTCCAAACAGTTCAGCAGCTTACAAGGCTGTTAAGCACTTGCCAGTGTGTGTGCATGCTAAGTCACTTCAAACGTGTCCAACTCTGCGTGACCCCATGGACCGTAGCCCACCAGGATCCTCTGTCCATAGGATTTCCCAGGCATGAATAGTGGAGTGAATTGCCATTTCCTTCTCCAGGGGATCTGCCTCATGCAGGGATCGAACTCACATCTCTTATGTCTACTTATCAATGTAACACATGAATATTCAGTTTATTTTTAAAAATTGCAAGTATTATCTTTGTTTCATTAAATTTTGGATTGACTCCATTATTTTGGCTATATTATTCCTGAGAAAGGCTTTAGATGAAGAAAAAAAAAGCAAGTTGATAATGAAACAAAGAAAATCTGGTGGATTCCCCTCACTGTGGTCAGTGTTTTCAGGAGTGAGCTCCTTGCAGGCCTTGAGGGGCAGGTGTAGCCAGAACTGATGTTGGAGGGACCTGTCTCCAGGCTGGGCAATCCCTGTGGGTCCTGTCTATGGATGTGAAAGTGCTAAAATTCTATGGATCCTCTGGAAAGAGTCCATTCCTGCCTGGGCAGAGTCCCTTGCCTCCTTCCAATCATCCTGTCCAGGTGTAGCTGCCTCCCCCAGCCTCTCACTACCCACTGGCCTTCCAATCTCCTGCCCCAGTATCGGACTAATTTCAGCAAACATCTCAAGCAAATTTCAAGATGTTGCCTGAGCCCCCAGGTGCACAAAAGCCGGAAAACCACATGTCGTGGCCTCTCACCTCCTGGAGGGCTTGTGGTGTGAGAACAGGTAGATCTGCCCTGATGTCAGGAGGCAGGGAAGAGACAGGGGCTTCCAGGGGCTCCTGAACACCCCAGCATTCAACCCCCTGCCCCCGGAAGGAGCCTCTAGTTAGCAGCAGAGGCCGAGTCAACCTACAGTGTTGCTCCTGCTAAGTACAGGCTCTCACACAGACCTGCTTTGCTTTCAAATGTCATGACAGTGAACCATCACTTGAAAACCTCCATGCTTTTGACAAAATTGAAACAGGGGAGATAAAAATAAAAAGTCAGGAAAGGCCTGTACAGCAAAGCTTCGCCGGCCTGACGTGGACACCTTCAAAGGCCCTCTTTGCTCACCACCAGAGCCAGGACCACGCGTCAGAGCCGTTTAGGACGGGGTAGACTTAAGTGAATGCGACCTCCACTTTCTGAAGTGTTCAGGTCTGGGAACACTTAAAGGACATCTGTTATTATTTTGGTTCTGCTGAATTTCTTATTTTATACGGTTTCATTTCAAGAGGCACTGTTCGAGGGAATACGGAGGTAAGCTCTTCTCACGGTTTTCTGGTTGAATTTTTTAGAATTATGTATTTCTATAGTTCTTACCATCTGATATTTTGTTTCTGTAAAGTTGCCTCAAGTGGTAATTTTACATTGAAATTTTACTTTATGATTTACATCCCTGCCCTCTGTGATAAAATCTAACGCCAAATTGTCTGAGTGGCTTACTTAGTTTTAGGTTTACTTTGCTATGAAGCCCCACATTTTAAAAAGTCTGCTATCTACATGTGGTTTTGTGCTACTTCCTTTATGAGAAAATTCATAAAGACTTGACCCTGTCACTTGGGTACTTATAGTTTAAAATTGATGGGAAGGAAACAGAATCAAGCGACTATTTCTAAACAAAAACCAAAGAATAAATCAAGGTTTGAAAGTGCAGGCAAAATGGTACTTGTCTCCTCTGCCTTTCTGTAATCTCTTTCTAGCACTCATCCATCCATCTATGTAGCTATCCGTCCATTCACACACTCATTCATTTACCCAGGCATCTATACAGCTGTCTATCCAGCCATCCATGCATCTGCATGAAGAAGTACACAGAAAAGAAAAGAGTTAGGTTTTGTAATCTGGAATAAGCCTCTAGCCTCAGGTGTTATCGATTTAGTCTTTCCAGATCATGATTGAAATAGTCTTACTGTCTACTTGTAACTATTACTGGACAGGTTCCTTTACTAGGGCGTGTATGACAAACCCATGTTAGCTAACTGAAAGATTAGCCAGGAAAGTAAAATAGCACAGCTATACTATTAACTTGGGTATAATTAGGGGAGTTGATATTTATATTGTTCTTTTCAGCTTACCAAACAAATTGTGAAAACCCTGACCCAGATTTGGTTAAGGAATTAGATGTCCTTTTAATTTGGTCAAGGCTTTGCTTCTTGGGTGGTCAAATTTCTGCTCAAATTGTTTTTCTCCCACTGGGGTGTTACTTTCTTGTTCAAAGCTCCCGTCACTCTCGGTGGGTGAGATTTAATTTCTCCAGTTCTACTTGGATTCCAGATCTTTATCTGGTTGGAACCTTTGGAAACGGGTCTTCTCTCTGTGAATACCCGATGCTGGTTGCTGACTCCCGGCCGGAGAGTCTCAGGGGCATGGCCCTCTGTGTCGGGTGGACGCAGCCGTGACTCACTGTGTCCTGATGTCTGTGCCTTTGCTGTTCTGAGAAGCAGAGTGAGTAAATGCCTCCTTCTCTCATCTGCTTTGGGAGCTGAAAAGTTACTTCCTGAATGGGCTCTAACCCTCTCTTGGGCACACATGCTGATGGAGAGGCACCCGTATAACAACGAGAGCTCAAAGGTCATTACTTCTGACCTCCCTCCCTGGGCCATGAGGTTCGAATGTCAATCGGCCTGAGAATGACTTGCTCTGTCCCAGAGCCCGCTGGCAGGTGTCTCTGCCCGCCCAGCCCTGCAGGGCCTGCTCTGCTGCTCTGGGCCCACGGCCCCGTGTACCTCTGCTTGGCCTCTCCTTTCAGGCCAGGTTGTGCCACCCACAGAAAGCTATTGGTACGCCCTTTGGTCCTGTCTACAAACCCTTTTCTGTTGTCTCTCTTGCCTGGAGATTGTTCCCTGTGAACCCAGATGCTCTGGAAATTAGAAGAGGCAAGGGGTAAACATAAGGTTTTCATAGCCTATAAGTCTGTTTCTGTTTTGTCAATAAGTTCATCTGTATCATATTTTAGATACCCCTGTAAATGATGTCATATGATATTTGTCTTTGTCTGACTTACTTCACTTAGTATGATCATCTCTAGGTCCATACATGTTGCTACAAATGGCATTATTTCATTCTTTTTTTTATAGCTGAGTAGTATTCCAAAGGGAAATTTGCCAAAGGGAAAAAGTGGTGGGGAGGGGGATAAGTTAGGGTTTGGGGTTAACATATACACACCACCATATATAAAATAGTCAATCAGGACCTCTTGTGTAGCACAGGGAACTGTACTCTATATTCTGTAATAACTTATATATGGGAAAGACTCTGAAAAAGAATAGATATATGTATAACTGAACCACTTTGCTATAGCATCTGAAACTAAAGCAACATCATAAGTCAACTATACTTCAATATAAAATAAAAATTAAAAAATTTAAAGCCTGCTGCATCATAAAAAATAATAATACATTTGGATTGTTTATATTTATACTCTTAAGAAAAATAAGGCAAGGGTGATTCTATCATTAGCCTGATGGAGAGGTGTGTGTTTAAGTGTTTATAATGCTCCCTTACTGACCTACGTGGGAAAATTCAGAATGCATAATCATGTCTGGAGGTATCAAATTCCTCATTTCCTTCAAGTTGAAAATTGATAGCTGAAAAGGCAACACAAGTCAGAAAACAAACTCTGGACTCAAAAGCTCCACTAACTGTGACTCAGGACAACCCCCTCAAGCTTGCCCAATCTCTGCTTCCCACGGGATCAATGGAATGACACCCCTTTCTGCTTTTGAAAGAGGCATTCTTGAGCAAAAATACACTTTTGAATAATTTTTAAAAAGTGAACCCAATTTTAATATTGTTATTTGTTAAAGCATGCAATGCCATTTTTCTCTGGGATTGCTCATAACCTGCATGCTAAATTTTGAAAGTGGTTGTCTATTTTACAAAGTGTGTATTATTCAGATTAATGTTTCATTTAAAAGCATATACATGCCATTTAAAAAGTTAGTGTAAACTAGTTTATTCAGACTGAAACGGTCAATTATAATATACTATCCTAGTTTCTAAATTTCCTCTTCCTAAAATTTTCTGAGGTCGTGTGACTGTATTCAGGTTCAAACGTGTGAAAAGAGCAACAGTGAACAAATGTCCTCAGGCAAGCTGTCACTTCCCAAGGCACATGTTTGGTGCTTACACAGAACTGTTGTTTGAATATCGATACTGGAAAATTCAGTGTTTAGTATAACTGTAAGATAGGCCCCCCAAATTTGGGCCTGAGAAAACTTCCTGATTCAAAATTCAAAAATTATATTTCTCTTTATTTTCCATATAATTAAGCTATAATGCAGCTTTCAGTAGCAAAACAATTCAAAAACATCTTTACAAACCCAAGTTGGCACGCATACCATGCTTTTAGTTAACAATGTCATTTTCCCCTGATCAACGGGACAGCCCTGAGAGGAAGCTAGGCTATTTTTTATGCCCATTTTATAGGGGAGGATACTGAGGTTTATAGAAACTCATTTAAGATCACATAGCTAAGTGGTAAGGGGCATCGGGACTAAAGCCCAAAGATCTACCCTTGGTTCTAATAGTCACTTTATTAAAGCCCCAAAGAGAAGCAACTTATGAAATTTCTTTACAGCCCATCACGTAGAATTTGTCAGCTCTGGCCTGATTTCTGGGCATATGTTAAGTTATTCTAAATCGTATAGAGACCAATGTGTTACAGCTTAGTCTTTGTAAGGTCTGTATCAGATTCAAGAATAATTCTGTCTAAGTGCTTCTATTAAAGCTTTAGGTTTGGCCACTCTTTATAGAAGCTTAAGACGCTGAATTACATATTTTAGTGTTACAGGAAAAGGTTAGTTCCGGAGGATCTGTTCGATTTAACAACCAAGGATTAGAGTGTGGTAATTCATGCTTTGGTGCTTAGAAAGTTTATTTTCTGTCCTGGCTCACTCCCTGTCTTGGCCAGTCCCCTGCGCATTTGGGAGAGATGTGTAGGTGTCTTGGCTTAGAGGGCGGGCCCCTCCTTATCCAGACATTGGGTGGATCGAAGCAAGCATGGCATGCATAGGAGATTCAATGCTGTTATTTCCAGATTGCACACGGCTGAAGGCTTTTGGATACTTGGTGATTTTTATTATAGGACTTCAGAATCCTCTCCAAGCATCCTTATGGCTCCTACCAACAGGTGCTTTTATTAAACCCTCATCCACAGGCATTTTGGGGAGAGGCTCTCCGTCAGGGTCTGTGATGTCCTTGAAGACGTTTCTGTGTCTTTAATGCTTGTGTTTCCTTGCACCGCAGAACATCCCAAATTGCTACTGCTCTTCTGTGTGCCTGATCGCTGTGGAAAGAGGACGTGCTGACAGCGGGCTGTAATTACCTTGCTCCTGGGTTGCCTAAAATGTGGCCAGCCCGCCTTCTACAGGTTTCTAGTGCGCATGCCTCAGGCTGCGGTGTTTTATTTCCGAATGGGCCGCCTGTGTTTTTGTTTTTTTCTCATCACATCTTCCGAAGTCTCCCTTCTTCGGGAGCCTGTTGTCTTTACTCACACTCGTTTCCATCTCCCTCCCAAATCTGACCTCGATTTCCCCCCTTTTCCCCCCTCACCGAAAGCAGCCCATGTAAACCAGGTGGGAGTTTTGCAAACCTGAGACACCCTCCTCACCCCTGAGCAGGGGCTGGCAAACCTGCCGACTGTCAAGGACGGCTTTAAAGGGTGGGCTTGGGCGGGAAGGGGGTTGGTGAGGGGGTGCTTTTCAATTACTGCTTCTCATCCACCTGGCCACCCCGAGTCATGAGGCTACTGTAACAGTTCTGCTAATTTGGTTTCCTGCACATAAACAACCTGGGTGCTCTTTGAAGTTCTCAAGAAAGGTATGAGGAGTTTCAGATTGCAATAATTCAGCTCCCAGCACAAGGCAAATCCATCTTTCTTTCTTTTTTTTCTGTAACAAATAAATCAGTAAAACAGAAGTTAATTAAAGTGTGAACAATGGGCAGCATTGTGGCTGCGGCAGGAAGGAGCCTGTGGAATTCTGTGTGCGATGGGCTCTACCTGATTACGCGCGGCGGGCGCAGTTCAGGAAGGATCCTGTTACCAGGCCTTTCTCTTCTTCCCTGAACATTAAAAAAAGACAGAAAACCAACAACAACAGACGCTTTTATTTCCCTCCCTGAGTTGGGTGATCACTTCCTAAGCCCGCCCTTTCTCCAGGCGGTCCTAGCAGGTGGGTGGGCTTGCTGGGGGCCTTGGCAGGGCAGCCCCGACCTTGGGGGGGCAGCACCCTTAGGGTATCTGTGGAGCAGTTGTTACCACAGAGGGGCTGACACCAGGCCAGGTTGTTCAGAAGACATGGGCATGGGCTGCCCTTGGTGTTCACGCCATGCCACCCTGCTTGGCACAGGCTGAGAGAGACCCACTCCCCACCTCACAAAACACAGGCTTGGCTGAGGTAGGCACAGGGCAGGGGATGTGGCCCAAATGGCCGAAAGCCAGTGTTTCAGGACAGGTGCTTAGAAAAACGACGCCACTTGATGAGCTCCCAACAAAACGTTAATGTCAGAAAAAGGTGTAAAACACTAGGAAAGACAAAAGAACAAATAGAAATGAACACCCCGCAGAACTTGAGATAATAGAATAATCTTAAAAAGGATGATTAACAATATTTACAAGATTGAAGGGCACACTTCAGGAGAAGGGTTTTGGCTTTCTTTCCCCCTGTGTGTATGTGTTAGTCTCTCAGTTGTGTCTGACTCTTTAAGACCCCGTGGATTGTGTAGCCCACAGGGTTCCACTGTTTATAGAATTCTCCAGGTGAGAATCCTAGAGTAGGTTGCCATGCCCTCCTCCAGGGGATCTTTCTGACCCATGGATCGAACCCAAGTCTCTTGCATCTAACCTGCATTGGCAGGTGGGTTCTTTACCACAAGCACCCACCTGGGAAAGAACATTTACTGGATGTAAATCCAACAGACTGACTCAGCTAAGTCAGTCACCATTTAATGACTTGGAGCAAGAGGTTGCTGTAAAGTTTCTGATTTTACAAATGATGGAGGAGCCGAAGGTCCAGGGCTTTAAAGGAGTAAGGGCTGGTGATTTTACTTAGATGTTAGAGCCCAGCGTTGGCCACCCTGAGGTGCATCGCCGAGGGGCTTCCTCTCACTGCGTCAGCCCTCTGAACACGCATGCGTGTCCACCAAATACGTTCACGAGACACAGAGCGGCTTCCTGCGTTGGGAGTCCTGAGTCACCCTGGGTCACGAATGGTGTGCTGGGGAAAGCGCCTCTGTCTCGCCACCCTGGGCCTCGCCTGCTGACAGTTTAAAGGGGATGAACAGCTCAGCATTCGCTTATCTCAATTAATGAGTGTTATCACAGGGAAGGTAAATCTGTGATGGCCGAGATCAAACGTGCCAACCTCCACTGAACACACAATGCCCTCGCTTAATAAATCTCGGCCCTTGACGTGCCCTCTTGGGATCACAGTGCTGCCCGCCTGGCCGGTGCTGCAAGCTCAGGGTGCTGCTGTCGGGGGTGCGCTGGGATCCTTGCATTCAGGGGTTTCCTGACCCACCTGCTGACCTAGTGAGAGAACTGGGGTGGGGGAGGTGTCTAAAGTCCCTGCCTCCCTCCTTGCCTTGGGAGAAAGGTGGGCTGTGGCCTACAGGTGACCCTGGCCAGGAGGCAGGGAGGAGCAGGTGGCTATCTGTTTAACTAGGTGGCTCTGTCTTCCTCAAACACCTTCAGAGGGAGCCTTGCGTCCCCTGAGGGCAAGTTTGGTGTGGAGCTGGAAAGTCTCCAGGAGAGGATGGGAAACTGCTGTGAAAGTTCAAATAGTTACTCGTTCAGTTGTGTGTGACTCTTTGTGACCCCATGGACTGTAGCCCACCAGGCTCTTTTGCCAGGCAAGAATACTGGAGTGCCTTCCAGTATTACCATGCCCTCCTCCAGGGGATCTTCCTGACCCAGGGGTTGAACCCATGTCTCCCACATTGCAGGTAGACTCTTTACCATCTGAACCATCAGGGAAGCTCCCCAAACTTGTGCAGCCCACTGAGACACAAGGCAGGCCACATGGGAGCCTGCTTGGCTGTCCCACTGGACAGTCAGCCCTCTCAGCGCCATGTCTGGAGGCCTGAGGTCTGCAGTGCAGATGGGTTCGTGAGGGTCTGTTGAAAGAATCAATGTACAGAGGGAGCTAGGAGGTCCCTGCTTAAAGACTTCAGTACCCAGGGATCCTTGTGTCAGCTACAATTCTGTGTAGTGAGCACAGACCTGCTGTTGGTGTGTAGTGGGGCTGTCAGTTGGGAGCAGGAACTTGGAGGTAGCCTCTGTGGGGCCCTTGAGCCAGGATGCCAGGAGTTCCCCTTGGTGAGAACTCTGTTGAACAAAGATGACCTGGAGGCTTCACAACTCTGGGAATCAGGATAAAGAGACCCATTACTGATGCCATCTTACTCATTTTCTCAAATATCAGCTTTTCTTTTTGTTATGAAGGTAATATCTCACCTCCAACATGTTGTTCAGTCACTAAGTCATGTCTGACTCTGCATCCCCATGGACTGCAGTACACCAAGCCTCCCTGTCCTTCACTAACTCCCAGAGTTTGCTTATTGAATGGTTTTATCTTCTTGCCGTCCAGGGGACTCTCCATTTCCAACTACCTCCTGTTTTATGTTTTGTGTTAACTCATTCCCTACTCAGGTGTGGGGGATGCAAGTATTTTATTGAACTTCTTCAAACCCCACTTAACAGTTAACACTTTTGTTGTTGTTGTTACTGATTATAGTAATGTCTGGATATATGAATATAATTTTATTATTATCAGTTTTCTTATTTTTGCTTCTTGAATCCTAATACCTTCTTCTAGGGTCAGTTTTATAACTGAAGTGTGCCCTTTAATCTTTTAGATATTGTTAGTCCTCTCTTTTAAGATTATTCTGTTATCTCAAGTTCTGGGAGATGTTCATTTCTACTCGTTCTTTTGTCTTTCCTAGTGTTTTACTTCCTTTTTGATGTTAACTTTTTGTTGGGAGCTCATCCAAGTGGGAGTTGTTTTTCTAAGCATTCTTTTGTATAATGCGTGTTGAAAGTGTCTCTACAGAGGAGTTTTGCAGTTATTTTTGTCCGGGTCCTAGTGTTTCTTGACTAAGTAGTAAAGAACCTGCCTGCAATGTAGGAGACATGGGTTTGATCCCTGAGTCTGAAATCTCCCCCGGAGAAGGAAATGGCAACCCACTCCAGTATTCTTGCCAGGAGAATCCCATGACCAGAGGTGCCTGGTGGGCTACAGTCCATAGGCTGGCAAAGAGTCGGACACAACTGAGTGACGGTGATGATGAGAGCTTCTGAACAGGTTATTTTCTCATATTGTAGCTCTTGGCATGTAGAGATGTAGCAAAAATATTGTTGCCCCAACACACACAACCTGAAAAGGAAGAGGAACCACTAGAGTGTTTTAGGGTGAAGTTTTAGGGTGGTTTCTGTCCACATAACTGTTTATATTGCTTGAGTAATTTCTTATACTTTAGGAAGTAGAAATGGAGGACGCAGTTTCTTCTTGGCACTTTATGTCAAAGTGCAATCATCTTAATGGCAACACTTGATCTTTACAATGCTTTCTATAGTATAAGCCAAGAAATGTAACCAAAGGCTTCCAAATCTGGGATCTCATTCCTTTCATTATGTCAAGCTAGAAGCTATAATCACAAAATACCTTTTAAAGCACTAACTTCTGAATTAAGCATTTACTGTGAAGTTGAAATTTAAGTTCCACTCACCTAAAACCTATTAAAAAGCAGAGACATTACTTTACCAACAAAGGTCCATATCGTCAAAACTATGGTTTTTCCAAAAGTCATGTATGGATGTGAGAGTTGGACCACAAAGAGGGCTGAGCACCAAAGAACTGATGCTATCAAACCATGGTGTTAGAGAAGCCTCTTGAGAGTCCCTTGGACTGCAAAAAGATCAAACCAGTCAATCACAATGGAAATCAGTCTGAATATACACTGGAAGGACTGATGTTGAAGCTAAATCTCCAATACTTTGGCCACCTGATGCAAAGAGCTGACTCACTGGAAAAGACCCTGATGCTGGGAAAGATTGAAGGCAAGAGGAGAAGGGGACGATAGAGGACAAGATGGTTGGATGGCATCACCTACTCAATGGACATGAGTTTGAGCAAGCTCTGGGAGATGGTGAAGGACAGGTAAGCCTGGCACGCTGCAGTCCATGGGGTTGCAAAGAGTTGGACATGACTGAGCAACTGAACAAAAACACATAAAGTGAACATTCTTGTGAAAAACACTTGAGTTTTATTTTCTTATATTTGCTTCTAGCCTTTAAATTATAGACTTGGGGTTCCTAAATAAAATGCATACATAAATATATAATAAATTAATATGGGCTTCAGTTTCTCAAAAGGACTTCAGGACATGGGCAGCTGTGGATGGTGTCATGAGCTCTCCAGGTTTTGCCTTCCAAGAAGCCTGTAGGTCTTCTTCTTCTTCGTCATTATTCACACTGGAGATTCAGACCTGAGCTGCCCTGGTTACAAGCGTGTGTGTAACTTCTCATCACTTTAAGTGTGATATGATACATGGGAAGATTTTGTAGTCATTTTATTACTCTCCATAGAAAGACCATGCATTCTCAGACCACTTCTTATTTTTTCCTTATGTTCAGTGTTGACCATCTTTGCTGTTTCAAGGATGTGAAGAGGTCAAAGAAACCTATACATAAGTCAGCCTTGTCACCTTCAGATACTCCTCAAAAGTGATATTCACCTTTAGAGCAGATCAATTATAGTAGAAATTCTTGATTTTTTCAAGCAAGTGTTTGGGAAAAAAATTTCCCAAGTGATTAAAAAAAATTTTTTTTAATTGCAGTATAGTTACTTTACAATGTTGTGTTAGTTTATGCTGTAGAGCAAATTGAATCCTCTATATGTATACATATATCCCCTCTTTTTTGGATTTTCTTCCCGTTTGGGTCACCACAGAGCACTGAGTAGAGTTTCCTGTGTTATATAGCAGGTTTCATTAGTTGTCTATTTTATACATAGTATCAGCCAAAAAAAAAAAAAAAGTTGGCTTAAAGCTCAACATTCAGAAAATGAAGATCATGGCATCTGGTCCCATCACTTCATGGGAAATAGATGGAGAAACAGTGGAAACAGTGTCAGACTTTATTTTTGGGGGCTCCAAAATCACTGCAGATGGTGATTGCAGCCATGAAATTAAAAGACACTTACTCCTTGGAAGGAAAGTTATGACCAACCTAGATAGCATATTCAAAAGCAGAGATATTACTTTGCCAACAAA
>SJYC01029523.1:0-25128 GCA_006408675.1 Madoqua kirkii | reverse complement strand
CCTGCCTCCCCCCTCCCGCCCACCCCACCCCTCTAGGTTAGCACGGAGCACTGGCTTTGGATTCCCTGCATCATAGGAAGACGCCCACTGGCCATCTACTTTTACATGTAGTTACGTCATGGTGGTTTAATTTGCCTTTCCCTCATGGTTACTGAGGCTGACCATCTTTTCATGAGATTAAAAAGTCCATATCTGTACATGTCATGCTTTTGCGTAAAGCTTCTTTCCCAGCAGCATAAGAGAAGCAGATGGTCTGTGCTCTGTAACAAGGAGAGGGGCAGTTTTCACTCTGTGATTCGTCTGCTCCCACGTCACCAGAGTGTAACAGCCTGGTTCCTCTCTCCTCCTCGGGAGATTTTCCCTGTTTTGATGGGTTTGGATATTTTCACGTTTTGCTCCCTGCAAGTTGTCTGCTTTATCTGTGTAGACACAAGGGCTTGTGTATAAAGCCCAGTGCTAGAGTTTGGACCGCAGGCCTCTGGGATCCTGGTTTCACTGTCCAGGAACAGGAGGCGTGACTCGAGGGGAGGGGAGGCGGGTTCCGCTGTCCTCTGGCTGATGGTCTCTGAGCTCTTGGCACAGAACCAGTGACTGATCGTTTATTATCCACTCACAAGCCTTGACCAAATGTTTCCATGATGGAGACCCTATGCCTTGACGATGCCACTTCAGCCCCTTTATCTTTCTGACTCTGGGTCAATTCTGGGCTCCTGGGAGGGGTCTGAGTTGTTTCACCTTGACCCCCACCTTTTCATAACCTCTCCTATGCTTTTTCACAAGACCACCCTAGGGGTATTCTTGAAACCTGGGGTCACTGCTTGACATTTTGGAAAGCGCATAACTTGTCCCAAAAGTGAAAGTGTTACTCGCTCAGTCGTATCCGACTCTTTGCAACCCTGTGTATTGTAGCCCGCCAGGCTCCCATTTCCATGGGATTCTTCAACCAAGAATGCTGGAGTGGGTTGCCATGCCCTTCTCCAGGGGATCTGACGGGTCCAGAGATTGAACTTGGCTGTCCTGCATTGCAGACAGATTCTTTACTGCTGAGCCACGAGGGTGAGCCCTAGTTCAAAGGGAAAAAAAAGAGAAGAAGAGAAAAATAGTTCTCTCCCAATATGAATATCTAACTATCAAATATGGAGACCTCCTTTCTTTATTGTTTCAGTTTATAATTTCACGCCACGTAAACTCAGCAGAACAGCGTGTGCTGCGCACCCCCACACCCCCAAGTGCTGCATTTGCACCATGTGGTTTAAGAGCAGCTGATGGCACGAGGTCTGACTGCTCGTCAGGCTTGACCGCATTATTCTGCCTCCTTGGAGTGAAGGTGGAACTTCTCTAACAGTAGAAAGTCTTTTTTTTTTTTTCTGTGACAACATCCTCCATCTTTGTATTTTCTGGTTTGCCTTCACAAGAGGAGGATTAGGACACAACCTTTCCTTTCACTGTTATGACTGTGATGTCACAGAAACTTTAGAAGTGATGGTTTCATCACCTGTATCTTCAGGGGTTCCTGTATTCCAAGGGCAGAAGGTTAGCATATCGTTGATTTCTTTCTGTGTAGATGATGTGACGCTCATCTCCAAACAAACTGACAGTTAAAGCACTCTGAGGTTTAATTCTTCTTTCTATACACACAAATATCCAAGAGGAAAATAGCATAGTTGCTCCAACATCGTGGCCAAATCTCTCCAGAAGCACTCTGGCCTGTGGGTTATCCTGTGAGCAGATGCACAGATTCTTTCTCCAAGCAGACTTGAATCACAATAGAGGTTGGAGGAGATATCATGGTGTCTTGAAAATGTATTTAATTAATATTGTTAAGAACTGACTGGTCCAGGCACTGCCCAAGTGATGAGGATGCAGTGATGTAAGACCAAACCCCTGACCCTTGGAATGGAACATTCTAGTGGGTTGTGCCGTGTGAAACAAGTAGATTGAGAAACACAAATAATAACCTTTTAGATAATGATAGAAACAGGGAGGTGAGAGAATACCGATGGGTTGTGGGCATGGGGTGGAAACATCAAAAACAATTTTTGAAATTGATTTCAGTATATAACAAAGGCTGATCCTGCCCACTGCTGCTCTTGGTTTTTGTCCTGGGGTTTATAATAAGCAGGTGTATGAGTGAGTGTGTATATGTGTGTTTGTGTGTGTGAGAGAGAGAGTGAGAGAGAGTGAGAGAGAGAAAACATCTAAGCTTAAAAGGAAAGCACTGGATATAATTATACAGGGCTAGAAGACCAGTGACCTCATTCTTAAAGAGGAGTGTCTATTTTTAACTCTACTGTGACTCTATCAGTTTTCAGTGTTTCAGTAACTTGGATGAGAGTAATGTGAGAGGATTTATTCTTTATAAATATAAAATCTCTTTCTTTTCAAGGGATCTGTGAAATTTACTTTAGTATAAACCTTTGTCTTTTAGTCCCTATAATTTTCAATATCATTCATATATATGTGTGAATTTATATAATATTACATTAGTGCTAAGTCACTTCATTTGTGTCTGACTCTTTGCAACCCTATGTACTGCCAGGTTCCTCTGTCCATGATATTCTCCAGAAAACAATACTGGAAGGATTTGCCATTTCCTCTTCCAGAGGATCTTCCCAAGCCAGGGGTGGAACCCACCTCTCTTTCATCTCCTGCATGGGCCAGTGGGTTCTTTACCACTAGTACCACCTGGGAAGCATTATTGTATTAGCCTAAATTTTCTCCCTTTTTAGGAACATTCTGATCTTTTATGTGGTTTTATAATAACTGGTGTCTTTGGACTGATGATGGTGATGGATAGGAAGGCCTGGCATGCTGTGATTCATGGAGTCGCAAAGAGTCGGACACGACTGAGCGACTGAACTGAACTTGGACTGATTTGACCTAGTCGTTTTATTAAACCGCAAGAAAATTATCTAGGTCTGCTGATTTCACTTTTCTATGTTGGCAACTTTAATCTTTAACAAATTGATAATAATAGAAAAATTAACAGATACTGAATGCCTCATGTAAGGTACTGTGCTAAGGAGGTTACTTGCATTAATACACCCAAAGATCTTATGAGACAGATAGTTTTACTATCCCCGTTTATGGATTTTTTTTTTTTTAATGAGGCTTAGAGAAGTTAAGTTTTCAAAATGATTCTAAGATTTGCCAATATCTTAAAAGCAGCACATTTCCCATCAGGATGAGAGTCTTATTAAGGAGGACTGAGAAAAGTGATCTTGTATACTGTGGTCTCTAGCTCTTTGCCCAAATATGGTGACCTCCCATGGAGCAGCCTCTGCCCTCACTTTGACTCTGCCCATCTCAGAAACATACCTCAATCATAATGAATTACCACAAATAGTGTTTTTGTTGAAGAATTCATGATACAGAACATCTTCCTTGAAAAACTGCATGACGTTGGAAGAACAAGATGGCAGAGGAGTAGGTGGATGTGGAGTACATCTCTCTCCACATATACATCAGGGATACACCTTTAGACAAAGAAGTGCATGCAGAACACCAGCTAAGAGTAGACAGGAGTACCTGACCAGTGGAAAAGAATATATAGAACAATGCAAAACTCGGGAGGATGAAGGAACTGGGGCGGGGGGGGACAGGAGTGTTTGTAGGACTGGACCTGCCCTCAGCAGGTGAGGGAACTGAAGCAGGGATCCAATCCCCAGAGCAGGGCAACTTTCTGAGTCAGAGGAGAAACATTTAAGGCTGAGAGTGAAAGAGCTGATCCACATGGAGTGAGAATCAGACAGTCCTTGCCACAGCCATACATACCCAAGACAGGAACGCGGGTCTCCTAGAAGGCGCAGCAGCTGGGAGCTGGGGTTTAGGGACTGTGGAGCAATCCCAGGGTGAAGGCTACTGCTGACTTAACTGAAGCAGGGATCCAATCCCCAGAGCAGGGCAATTGTCTGAGTCAGAGGAGAAACATTTAAGGCTGAGAGTGAAAGAGCTGATCCACATGGAGTGAGAATCAGACAGTCCTTGCCCCAGCCATACATACCCAAGACAGGAACGCTGGTCTCCTAGAAGGCGCAGCAGCTGGGAGCTGGGGTTTAGGGACTGTGGAGCAATCCCAGGGTGAAGGCTACTGCTGACTGCGGAAAGATGGATTGAGGGGGTGTGAGGGATGAGATTGTGGTGGGAAATGCCAGTGGAGGAAAGCCAAGTAGCCATGGAAGCAAGGTGATACTGCTGAGTCACACATGGGGTCTAGAGACATCACCATAGCCTCTCTCTCTCCCCCACACACCAGCACTGGCAGCTGAACAATAGAGAGGCTGGCCCATTAAACTCTTGAGCAACTGCACTACAGAGTAGGACCCTACCCAGTGTGCTCCTTTAAGTGCCTGATGTCTCAATCTACAGAGTAGGACTCCAGCCAGGAGGTCTCCTTCTATATGCCTGCCGCCTGGAACAACAGAGAAAGACCCCAAGCAAAGGTGCCTGTAAGTGCCTGAAAGGGCAGAGTTATGGAGAAAGACTAGCCAAAGAGGCCTTCTGGCCGCCAGCTACAAGAGGCTTGAAAAAAGACTCTGATAGGCCATAATTCTTGCAGCAGAAGCAGTCCGTGTCCCTGTGCACTTGGTGCTGCCAGGGTCCCCACAAGCCAAGCAGCTGTGCCACCTTCACAGTCAACTCTCGCTGGGGAACTTCCACAAGCAAAAAAAGCCTTCCATCTATGCGTGCGGAGTCACTTCCATCGTGTCTGACTCTGCGACCCTGTAGACTATGGCCTGCCAGGCTTCTCTGTCAGGGAGGGGAGTTCTCCAGCCAAGAATCCTGGAGGGTATTGGGCACTACTGGTTGCCATACCCTTCCAGAGCACTGTATTTCCTGCTGCCCTAGCTGCCAATGCCTCTGAGGACCTGGTGCAGCCAGAACCGCTGCAACCCAAGCAGCTGAACCACTTCCACACCTAGCCCTCAAGGGCAGCCTCAGGAGCTAAACTCCAGTGGGCGACCAACATGTAGAAGTGGAAATAAAACCACAATTGAAATCCAGGGGCAGTGTGGCTAAGGAAGAAGACCCAAAACCTTGTCACCAGATGTACAAGCTGCAGATGAAATCCACATGCTCAGTTAGGCGGACTCTGTGCCTCTGTTCCTTTGTTTGCTTTTCCTACTGTTCTTTCCCCTTGCAATTAACCTTTAATGTGTACAAATCTTATTTATCTACCTCTATTTAACTTTGCATCTATTCTTTCTTTCTTTTCTTTCTTTCCTTTCCTCGCAACATATTCCCCAATTGACACCTTGCTTTAGTTTTGTTTTCCAGTTTGTGCTTTAATTAGTTTTGTATATAAGAGGCCATTGAGAGCTCCCACAAAAGAAAACACACTAGTTCTGATAACTGTGGACTTTGGAGGAAAGAATACAGAGGGGTAGGACCAGATTAGAATCTGAGCTGCCGCAGAGGAGGTCCAGAGATCAGCACAGTGTTGCAGGCCATCCTAGGGAGGTGAGGTGGTCTGTGATTCCCAGCAAGGAAAAGGACTGGCAGAGTGACTCGAGAAAAACCTTAATTATTCTTTTTTTACTTGTTCTGTAGATTCTTTTGGATTTTTTCTTTTCTTTTTTTCTTTTCTCCCCCCTCTGTCAATTTTATTGTCACTAAGAAATCCAGTTAAGCTTTGAGCTTTTTCTTTTCCTCAGTCACATTTCTATTGTTGTCATAAACCTCTGCCTCTACTTTGGGTTTTTGCAGTTCTGCGAAAAACTCCTAAAGAACTTTTCCTTTTTTTCCCATTTTTTCTTTCTTTTCTTCTTCCTTTTCTTTTCTCTTTTTTATAATTTAGATTTATAATTTTATACAAGTGGTTGACCAGTTTTCCCAGCACCACTTGTTAAAGAGATTGTCTTTACTCCATTGTATATTCTTGCCTCCTTTGTTGAAGATAAGGTGTCCATAGGTGTGTGGATTTATCTCTGGGCTTTCTATTTTGTTCCATTGATCTATATTTCTGTCTTTGTGCCAGTACCATACTGTCTTGATGACTGTGGCTTTGTAGTAGAGCCTGAAGTCAGGCAGGTTTGATTCCTCCAGTTCCATTGTTCAAGATTGCTTTGGCTATTCAAGGTTTTTTTGTATTTTCACACAAATTGTGAGATTATTTCTAGTGAGAAATAATTCTAGTGATAAATAGTTCTAGTTCTGTGAAAAATACCACTGGTAGCTTGATAAGGATTGCATTGAATCTGTAGATTGCTTTGGATTCAAAGGGAAAAAAAAGAGAAGAAGAGAAAAATAGTTCTCTCCCAATATGAATATCTAACTATCAAATATGGAGACCTCCTTTCTTTATTGTTTCAGTTTATAATTTCACGCCACGTAAACTCAGCAGAACAGCGTGTGCTGCGCACCCCCACACCCCCAAGTGCTGCATTTGCACCATGTGGTTTAAGAGCAGCTGATGGCACGAGGTCTGACTGCTCGTCAGGCTTGACCGCATTATTCCTGCCTCCTTGGAGTGAAGGTGGAACTTCTCTAACAGTAGAAAGTCTTTTTTTTTTTTTCTGTGACAACATCCTCCATCTTTGTATTTTCTGGTTTGCCTTCACAAGAGGAGGATTAGGACACAACCTTTCCTTTCACTGTTATGACTGTGATGTCACAGAAACTTTAGAAGTGATGGTTTCATCACCTGTATCTTCAGGGGTTCCTGTATTCCAAGGGCAGAAGGTTAGCATATCGTTGATTTCTTTCTGTGTAGATGATGTGACGCTCATCTCCAAACAAACTGACAGTTAAAGCACTCTGAGGTTTAATTCTTCTTTCTATACACACAAATATCCAAGAGGAAAATAGCATAGTTGCTCCAACATCGTGGCCAAATCTCTCCAGAAGCACTCTGGCCTGTGGGTTATCCTGTGAGCAGATGCACAGATTCTTTCTCCAAGCAGACTTGAATCACAATAGAGGTTGGAGGAGATATCATGGTGTCTTGAAAATGTATTTAATTAATATTGTTAAGAACTGACTGGTCCAGGCACTGCCCAAGTGATGAGGATGCAGTGATGTAAGACCAAACCCCTGACCCTTGGAATGGAACATTCTAGTGGGTTGTGCCGTGTGAAACAAGTAGATTGAGAAACACAAATAATAACCTTTTAGATAATGATAGAAACAGGGAGGTGAGAGAATACCGATGGGTTGTGGGCATGGGGTGGAAACATCAAAAACAATTTTTGAAATTGATTTCAGTATATAACAAAGGCTGATCCTGCCCACTGCTGCTCTTGGTTTTTGTCCTGGGGTTTATAATAAGCAGGTGTATGAGTGAGTGTGTATATGTGTGTTTGTGTGTGTGAGAGAGAGAGTGAGAGAGAGTGAGAGAGAGAAAACATCTAAGCTTAAAAGGAAAGCACTGGATATAATTATACAGGGCTAGAAGACCAGTGACCTCATTCTTAAAGAGGAGAGTCCCTGTACTATAACATATCTCCCCCTCCACGTCAACAAAGTGCCATATGAGCAGAAATTTGTCAGTAAGAATTTTTTAAACTATTTTTTACTGGAGTATAGTTGTTTTACAATGTCGTGTTATACTGAACAGCAACATGAATCAGCTATACATACGTGTATATCCCCTCTTCCTTGGATTTCCTTCCCGTTCAGGACACCATGAGCACTGAGTAGGTTCCCTGAGCCATGCGGTAGGTTCTCATTAGTCATCCACTTTATACAGCGTCAATGTGTATCATAGTGAATATATGTCCATAAGGATTTTGAAGGAAGGAACAAGTGCAAGAATGCACGGGGGCAGGTAGGTAACAAGTAGATAAATGAGCGTGCGTGATTGTGCTGTAGATCAGGGATCAGGAGACTTCCTCTACAAAGGGAAGCAGTAGATATTTTTGGTTTTGTGGGCCACGTGGTCTCCAGTGCAACTACTCACCTCTGCTGCTGAAGCATGAGGCAGACGCCACGTGACCAGTGAGCGTGGTTACACTGTTGAACAACTGTTCACTGCAGACGCAGCACAAGCAGCAGGGTGTTCAGCTCACATCGTTTTCTGGGGTGATTGAAGACTATTAATGACAAGTGATGTTAGAAGACAGATCTGTAAAGACTCAGAGACTCCAAAGTGTGTACAGAACGGGCTCAGGGAAGCATCCTTGTTCCCACGAGGCTTTTGGAAGTTGCCAATAGTGGGATTTCCGCCTTGGTTGGACTTTGATTGGATCCGCTTTCATCTGCACAGTGAAGATCAGGGAATGTTGGAAAGATCGGACTGAAGAGCCACTAAGTGATTATTGTCCTAAAAATAGGATTGTAAAGAAAGCTTTGGATGGTGGGCCTGGCCGGACAGACTGCAGACAGAGGTCCGCCAACCCAGCCAGTGGTCTGTTTCAGTAGAGCCCACAAAATAAGCATGGCTTCTATCTCCTTAAAGGGTCATAAACAGGAGAAAAGTTGGGGGAAGAGGGAAGGAGGAAGAGGATGGGGAGGGAGAGGAGGAGACAAGGGAACTAGGGCGAGGCGAGCGTTGAGGGTGAGAGCCCCTCTGTGTCCCTGGAACCCTAACTTGCTATTGAATACGTGGCCCTTGCAGGGGAAGCCGGCTGCCCTCTGACTAGCGTGGAGAGACTGTTGACAGTGGAAGGGCCCAGCGCTGTCTGGTAGCAGGAAGTAATGGGGCAGTGCCTGGGTGGGTGAGCACCCTGTGCACGCTCCTAGCATTCAAGCATGTGCCACGGAGGACCCTGCACTCCCCACCTGGGGTGTAGGACCCAGCGTGGCTGCTGGCCACCCTGCTCGAGGGATGGTGCGTGCTCACATCTGAGGGGGCAGGGTAGGGGGGCAGATGTTACTGCTGGAATGGGAACAGCAGGTGCAGGGACAAGGCTCTCTCTGAATTCCTCCCTGAAGAACCTAGTCCATCGGAGAAGAAAACATTTTCATCATCAAAATGGGCTGTTCGGGAAGGAAGTCCCTTATCTTCCCATGTTTATCCAACAATGGAGCCAGGTTTTTAAACCTTGACAATGCGCCACGTCCGTGGGTACAAAGTGCTTCCCAGAAGACTGAGATTTCCATCCACGCTTCTGTCGTTTGGTAGGAGCAGATTCTCCATCATCTGTCATTGAAAACAGCTCGCTGAAACTTATCACAAGCTTGCAAACACATCCACAGAGAGAACGTGAGTCTGTGTCACTTGTGTTGTGACCTCCCAGGTGCCGAAGCGGCCACCCCTGGGGGAGCGTCTTGTGGGGGAGCCTTGGGGGAGACGCGATCTGGCTCACGCGTGCCTGTAGGAGGTGACAGCAGAACCAACTCGGCTTAAAAAGTGTACATTGGGACTCCCTGGTGGCCCAGCGGTTAAGACTTCCCCTTCCAACGCAGAAAGTGTGGGTTCCATCCCTGGTGGGGGAACCAAGACTCCGCAGGCTTTGAGGCCAACAGACCCAAACATAAAACAGAAGCAATACTGTAACAGATTCCATAAAGACTTGAAAAATGGCGCACATCAACACCAACGCGGAAACGCGTGCGCTTCATGTTTTACTGTTGGTACATTCACACAGGGCTTCCCTGGTGGCTTAGGGGCAAAAGATCTGCCAATGTTTATCCAACAATGGAGCCAGGTTTTTAAACCTTGACAATGCGCCACGTCCGTGGGTACAAAGTGCTTCCCAGAAGACTGAGATTTCCATCCACGCTTCTGTCGTTTGGTAGGAGCAGATTCTCCATCATCTGTCATTGAAAACAGCTCGCTGAAACTTATCACAAGCTTGCAAACACATCCACAGAGAGAACGTGAGTCTGTGTCACTTGTGTTGTGACCTCCCAGGTGCCGAAGCGGCCACCCCTGGGGGAGCGTCTTGTGGGGGAGCCTTGGGGGAGACGCGATCTGGCTCACGCGTGCCTGTAGGAGGTGACAGCAGAACCAACTCGGCTTAAAAAGTGTACATTGGGACTCCCTGGTGGCCCAGCGGTTAAGACTTCCCCTTCCAACGCAGAAAGTGTGGGTTCCATCCCTGGTGGGGGAACCAAGACTCCGCAGGCTTTGAGGCCAACAGACTCAAACATAAAACAGAAGCAATACTGTAACAGATTCCATAAAGACTTGAAAAATGGCGCACATCAACACCAACGCGGAAACGCGTGCGCTTCATGTTTTACTGTTGGTACATTCACACAGGGCTTCCCTGGTGGCTTAGGGGCAAAAGATCTGCCAACAACGCCAAAGACTCGGGTTCGATCCCTGGGTTGGGAAGATCCCCTGGAAAAAGAACTAGCAACCCACTCCAGTATTCTTGCCTGGAGAATCCCATGGACAGAGCAGCCTGGCAGGCTGCAGTCCATAGGGTCTCACAGAGTCAGACACAACTGGGGACTCAGCAGCAGCAGCAGCAGCACATACATATACATGGAATATTTAAACATATTTTTAGACGCAAGGAGTTTAAGTGCAAACATCAGTTTGTCATTCAAGCAAGTCTATGAAGAAAAACTGCAAATCTCAGCTGAACTCTTGGGAAGTGAAATAATTCTCACTTGGAAAGAATTTCTGTTCCTCTTCCTGGAGGCAGATAATGATTATAAACAATCATTTAAGTATCAATGACATTAATTCCAATTCTCCTAATAAAGAAATTGACAGTGGTTTGAGGTATGTTCTGAATGAAAATAAGCCGACACAGTCTGTTTACCTGTTTTAAACCTGAAAGTGTAAATCACATTTTTGTTATCCATATTTGCAAACACTGCTGGTAACTTAAGAATAGACCGTCCATGGGCAGGGGTAGGGCTTATGTGGAAACTGTGCTTTCTGCTCAAGTGTTTTGTGAACTTAAATCTCTTTAAAAAAAAAAAGTTTACAGAAGAGAAACTGCTTCCATGTTTGATGCCACCTTCCAAAAAATTCTCCACATGATGAGACCTTCACGGTTCAACATTCCTCCAGCTCTAACACAAGGAGATCAAGCTCTGCTCAGTCTGTTTTCTTCCACCCCCTTGGGATTGTTGGATTCCAAGGTTATTTTCCTTTCAGAAGCATTAAATGAATTAATTCCAATGGGCTTCCTGTATTCACCCAGCATCAGCTGGGGGATGAGGAGAGTGAGGCACAACCCCCAGGGCGATAGGGAGCCAGGCCCCTCCCTTGGGAGCAGATGGTTGGGGGCCTCAGTGAGAAAATGCAGGTTAGAAGGGAGAACCTATTAAGCCACAGATGACCGACTTCAGAGTATTTCCCCTCCAGTTAGCACATGGATGTTCAATAGTGGAGGCCAAAGTCTTCTTCCTTAATTTGCCCCCATTCTGCCTTGGAACTAAGTGGTAGAGTTCAACCTCTCCTAGCTACAGATTGTCCAGAGCGCGTAGCAGACACTCTTGGCGCCCGTTCTGTCTCCGTGCCTTGCTGCGGCTGGCAGAATCTCACTTTGTCCCTGAGTGCCCTGGCCTGTGGGCTTCTTCTGGTCCAGGGCTGAATCCTAACTGGCCTAAGGCAACCACGGTAATTCAGTTCCCCTGTTAGTGATGGTTCCCTATGGACCAGGCAGCCCAATCCCAGCCTCTGCAGCAGGAGACGGCTGCTGGGAAACCTTTTTTTTTTTTTCCCCCAAATGAAACAAAGCTTGGGTTGGGAGCCAGAAATCCCTTCTTCCCTGAGCTGGATGCAATGCTGGCAGTTACTGCTGCCGTCTTGCTGCAGTGGAAGGAAAGCCAAATGGATTTCAGCAAATTGTTGACTCTGAGTTACTGAGTTAGCTGGTCTTTGAACCACCCAACCCTGAGACTTCTAATGTGGAATACTAAATTGCAACCATTTAAACCATTTTTCATGAAATATTCTGCTGCCTGTAACTGAGGATATCCTATCAACACTGATCTTGGACAAGAGACATGACTCTTTGAAGATGTCCATATGGTAAAGACAAAAGTGGCAACATCGGTTAACAGAGGACATTGTTTTAATTTATCATAATGACAAGATGATTGGGCCACAGCCCACAGAGCAAGTGAATATGGAATTTGTTTGACAATCACGCAGAAGAGACAGAATTGTTGGTAATCAGTGAAGGCCAAAAGGAATGCATTTTCTGTTTTGCTTTCCTGTTTCTACCATCTTTTAACCCAGAGCCGCACAACCTCACGCTCAATACAGAAGAGTTCAGCGCGCGTACGGATCTGGAGCAAAGCAGGAGGAAGAGGCGGCGGAAGGGAAGCGCTGTGGTCTTATTTTCTTTTCTCTTCATCATTCTCTTTGGCTGCTGTGCTGTCCTGTAAGATGAAGCCAACAAGAAGGCTTGGCCTTAAGTTACAGATTCGCATCTGCACACATCTGACCCAGTTATAGGCAAAGGACATGTGGAAATCAGACTTGGAATTATTAGGTCACGGAGTCTCATGACGCTTGACAGACATTTTACCTTTTTGTTCCTGGCAGATTTTGCAGAAACATGTTTGGATCAACAGATTGCAAATCAGAAACTGGCGCTAGTTCCCACAATTGCTGACAAGGGTTTGTTTGTTTTTTTTTTTTTAGAATATTTAAAGCGGGATCACTGTTCATGCCCAAATGAATGTTCCCATAGCACTGCCACCTTGGGCGAAAGTGATTACACGTTGCTTGCTATTGTTTACGTCTTCATTTAAAACGCAGTGTGCAGACCTAAGGGCATGGCTGGGCTAAGCATTTTTTGGATTTCACACCAAAATCTTTTCCTGCTGGACTCGTACGTATTATTTCCAAGATCGCCTCAGACTTTGGATTGTTTCAGAAGTGCAATCAAATGTGGGAGCTAAACACTGTGATCATCCGTATTGCTGATCCTGTTCACATGGCACACACTGTTGAACCCGCGGTGGACAGGTGCAAGTGGGGAAGCTGGAAGAAAATGCCAGGAGCCACAGGAACTGCAGACGCTGTCTTCTCTCCTGGCTGGCACAGCAGCCGTGGCCGTGGACACGGTATAGTCTCTCCTCTTGTGGCAGACCCAACGGGCACAGCGTAGCAGTAATGCCGCCGCTTCTTAGGTGGAGCTCATATATCTGTACAGCACAAAGTAGCTCGTGATCAAGTGAGTCAAGTACCTCCTGATGTGCATTCACAGTGCTGTGAATGATCTCAGGTGTTACATAGTCATTATTTGCAAAACGTGGGGCGAGAGAGCCTGGACACAGCATCTTGGCTGATTTGCTTTCTCATCAGAATGTCAAAGGTGCGCCTGTCTTTGAACCCCAGTGTTCCAGCAGACTGAGTGATATATATTGACCAAACAAGGAAGCTGGAGAAACTATGAAGCGTGAGCGTGGCCATGACCTGCGCGTGTAGCAATGGTCTTGGCTTTTAGAACAAAAGCAGAGCACCTTGGCCCACAGGGCCCAAGGGCGCAGCACTGTGCCGTCCGACTTCCTAATGTCTACTCAGATCCTCTGGCCATTTTTTATTTTACAGTTTGTTGTTGTTTTGACAGTGCTAGGTCTGCGTTGCGGCACACGGACTTCTCTCGTTGCAGAGCAGGGGCTCAGTAGTTGCGGCACACAGGCTCTGCTGCCCCGTGGCATGTAGGATCTTAGTTCCTTGACCAGGGTTCAAACTTGCGTCCCTACATTGGGAGGGGGATTCTTAACTACTGGACCACCAGGGAAGTCCCTGCCATCTGACGTTAAGAGCAGTGCCCTGGGGGTTTACCGGGCAGGAGACCTTTCGGGCTGGCCGGGTCACTGGGAACAGAAATGGTGGAAGAGCCAGCGGGGCTCTGTGCTCGGTGAGGCAGCGCCTGAGGCCCTCCTCGGCTCTGCTGTCTTGCTGCTTCTCGGCTACAGAGAAGACGTGACCTCAACTCTGACAGGTTCCAGTGGGTGTGGGAAAGCTTACCCTCCTTCTTTAGCCACTGGGCTTCGTAATTCTTCATTCTAGCCCTCACATGGAATATACAGTCTATATCAGATTTTAGGATTTCTTTATACTTTCTTATTCTCAAGTTATTTCTCATTCTATTTTAAAATTTCCTGAAAATTCACTGGTCTTTTTCTTTTTTTCCTAATCACTCCAATTTCAGAGATGAGACCTCAGCCTCACACTTGTCCAACCTAATATCTGGCCAGGCCTCAACCTCTAAGACTAGTTCTTACACTTTTGGTTGGATGCAAGCAGCTAGAGTGAACACCTTCCCTTTGCAAGAGAAAATTGGCTTTGGACACATTCTGCAATTATACATTTTCAACTTAGAGCTCCATGCTGTTTGTTAAAAGCCCTCTTAGGGGGAATTATAAAGTGCCTAAATTTTGTTTTGTGATTTTGGAACAAAAATATAGAACAAGACAGTGTTTCCAAGCCTTGAAATCAGAACTGCATTCCCATTCTCTAAACTTCACTTTTTCTTTAGAAGCATCCTGACCACAAGTGTGTCATTCAACCAAACCAGTTCTGAGACAAATTGGGAGAGAGCATGGAATCCTTTTCCGAGTCTAGGTTTCTGGTCTTAAATGTACTTTAAACTACTCCCCGCTTGTATAACTTATCTTTTCCACACGTGTGAGATTACATACTCATGGAAATATTAACAGAGTGAAACCAAGATGGGCGTCTCTTCCTGCATCTTGGCTTCCACTTGGTCTGAGAAAGGAGAAACTGGCCCCAGATGGTTCCCATATCTCATCAACTTTTCCCAGAGTGGCTCCTGCTGCCTGAGCCGGTGACAGCCTCCCTGGACATGATCCATTCCGCCCTCTCCCTCATCCCTTTGTGCAGCTGCTGCATTTTCCTCCAGGATGCCGTGTCTGCATTCTGGCATCTGCTCTGCAGCTGGGAGAAATCCGCATGGGACAATGCAAAGGGCCCCTTGGTTAGGAAATCCCTGGACGGTGAGGCTGCTTTAACGGGTCAGGTCCTGGGATCACGTTTATAAAACGCTCTCGTAACGTCACAAGCTACACTTGCTATGTCTCCTTTCCAAGCCCCAGAGGCAGCTTCAAGATGTGGGGACACTCGGGAGGCCACATCCGTTTGTTTTCCAAGTTTGTTTAGCTCATTGGTGACATCATATGATCACTGTCACCTAGGCAATGGAGCATGTTGCTATGGGAACCTCAAAGCCGGTAACACTGCTTTAAAATGTTGACAGTTGGAAAAGCCTCCTTTCCCCCCCCTATGCTCACACCAATAGAGATGCATGTTTGGGGGGTGTTTGGCTTAACATATTAATATTTAAAGTTTGATGATTTAAATTACTTGGAGACAAATAATTTGTGATACTTAAAATATTTAGAATACTGAAAATATGGGGAGAGCATTACCATCGAGATGTGTGAAAAGAAGCACGGTGTCCTGGAACTCTCACAGGCCTGGTGAAGTCAGAGTTGTTATAAGGAAGACAAAGTCTCCCTGCAAAGCTGAGAGAAGCACACACACGATACATTCTCTCCCGTCCTGTCCTGGGTTCAGGCTGCAGATGAATGCTTTACGCAGACTCAGCGCATGTCTTTTCTATTTCACTTCCCATCTCCTGAGGCTTCCCGGTTTATTGCTTTATGTAATTTATTGAATCATGACAGTTGCCTTTCATGAAACCGTGACCCGAGCTACAAGCCATATCTTCCCACACACGGTTATGTCATCACACATACATGCACATATGCATATCTATTACTATGTATGAGTGTGTGTATATATATGTGAAAGTGAAGGGAAGAGTTGCTCAGTTGTGTCTCTGTGACCCCATGGACTGTAGCCCACCAGGCTCCTCTATCTGTGGAATCCTCCAGGCAGGAATACTGGAGTGGATTGCCATGCCCTTCTCCAAGGGATGTTCCCAACCCAGCGATCCAACCTGGGTCTCCCACGTGGCAGGCAAATTGTTTACCGTCTGAGCCGCCAGCGGAGTCTTTTTTGTAGACGTGCATAGCTACAGTCAATTCTTGTGGTCGTGGTAGTTGTGTTCCGTGGTCACCCCAGACACGGAAGCAGTGAACACGGAACCACTGCTCCCAAGGGGAATACAGGCTTCGGTTCCTGGCAGCCTCTGGTCACATTTTTTGTTCCCTGATGAGTAAAACCCCTTATTTTCTGTGTTTAAAGACCTTATTTAATATAGACTGTGGTTTCATTGACATTGAACTCAGAGCCAAGTGCACTGTTACTCATGCCTGAAGGAGGTTTATCTACAAATGTACTTTCCCCATGAAGCACTAAACAGCACTTCAGCACTGGACTTGGGGGCCATTGTATACAGTGAAATCACACACGCACTCATACAAAACACAAAAATGTGGGAAACGTGGCACTTAATAGACCACGAGAGGGGGACTTATTTACAGTAGCACAAGCTGCCCCAAGAAGGCAGTGGCACCTTCTTCAGCTTCAGCAGGGGACACATGCCTCCATTAGGAGACTCACATTTTTCTCCTCTCTTTGTGCATCTAACGGGCTTCCCCAGTGGCAGTAGTAGTAAAGAACCCACCTGCCAATGCAGGAGACGTAAGAGATGCAGGTTTGATTCCTGGGTTGAGAAGATCGCCGGAAGTAGGAAATTCTCCAGTATTATTGCCTGGAGAACCCCATGGACAAAGAAGCATGGTGGGCAATGGTCCATAGGGTCACAAAGAGTCAGACACAATGAAAGTGACTTAGCACGCACACACGTGTGGGTCTGATAGTGAGCAAAGGCACCATGAGCTGGCTTGGGGGGACAAATACATTTTAGCACATAGGAGCATCCATAGATATGGAATCTGTGACTGATGAGGACGGACTGTGCATCAGTAAAATCTTCACACCCCTGGGGGACCCAGCAGTGAGCCCAGAGGAGGTGAGGGCAGACCTCTCCCAGAGCAAAGATGCTGTCCTCTCTGGTCCCCTAAGAGTGTCCTCTCGCCCCCTGGAAACACGCCCGTTCCCCAGTTCTTCAGGCCCTGGCTCCGCCCCTTCCTGTGCGGCGCTGACCATGCACGTGGTGTGATGGCTTCACCAGGTGTGTGGCCTGCCGTCCCTTCGAGGCTGTGCAGATGTGGGGGGTGAGCCCGGGTCCCATGTCCAGTGCATCTCTCTGCTCCCAGTGGGCGAGCCACACATAGAGAGCGTTACAATACAGAAACTCTGATGTTGGAGACCAGAGGTGGACAGGGCCTCATTTGAAATGATGTTCTAGGCCTGGGCTCACCTTTCCATGGTCTCACTCTTCTGCTTTACTGGCCGGCCCAGCCACAGTGTAGGTGAGAGTCATGAGTTAGCAATCTGGAGACTGTACTAGGTCTTGTCTGTACAACCAGATGGGAGATGGTCTTCAAGTCCTTGTCTGTAGAACAAAATCATTTTATTTTTAGGGAAATTCTATGGTTCTAAAGTCCTTTTCGGTTAAAAAATATTATGTAATTCTGAGAAACTCAGAATTATGTAACAAGGTCTTTGCATGCCATTTTAGGAGCCCTGTTGTTTGTGAAAGTGTTCAGGAAATAATGCAATATGTACATGCTATCTTCTCCACTAAAAAGTTGACTCATTTGAATAAAAAGCATTGTTTTGCACATGAAAAGATATTCAGCATCACTCATTATCAGAGAAATGCAAATCAAAACCACAGTGAGGTACCATTTCACACCAGTCAGAATGGCTGTGATCCAAAAGTCTGCAAGCAATAAATGCTGGAGAGGGTGTGGAGAAAAGGGAACCTTCTTACACTGTTGGTGGGAATGCAAAATAGTACAGCCACTATGGAGAACAGTGTGGAGACTCCTTAAAAAACTGGAAATAGAACTGCCATATGACCCAGCAATCCCACTGCTGGGCATACACACCAAGGAAACCAGAATTGAAAGAGACAAGTGTACCCCAATGTTCACTGCAACACTATTTATAATAGCCAGGACACAGAAGCAACCTAGATGTCCATCAGCAGACGAATGGATAAGAAAGCTGTGGCACATATACACAATGGAGTATTACTCAGCCATTAAAAAGAATACATTTGAATCAGTAATAGCCAGGACATGGAAGCAACCTAGATGTCCATCAACAGACAAATGGATAAGAAAGCTGTGGTACATATACACAATGGAGTATTACTCAGCCCTTAAAAAGAATACATTTGAGTCAGTTCTAATGAGGTGGATGAAACTGGAGCCAATTATATAGAGTGAAGTAAGCCAGAAAGAAAACTACCAATACAGTACACTAACACATATATATGGAATTTATAAAGATGGTAATGATAATTCGGTATGCGAGACAGCAAAAGAGACACAGATGTAAAGAACAGACTTTTGGACTCTGTGGAAGATGGAAGAGGTGGGATGATTTGGCAGAATGGCATTGAAACATGTATACTATCATGTAAGAAATGAATTGCTAGTCTAGGTTCGATACAGGATACAGGATGCTTGGGGCTGGTGCACTGGGATGACCCAGAGAGATGATATGGGGAGGATGGTGGGAGAGGGGTTCAGAGTTGTGAACTCATGTACACCTGTGGTGGATTCATGTCAATGTATGGCAAAACCAATACAGTATTGTAAAGTTAAAAATAAATAAATAAAATAAAATAAATTTATTTTTTAAACCTATTATATTTTTCTACATTTATTCTTTTGTCTTTCCTACTGTTCTTTTCCCCTTGCAATTAACCTTTAATGTATATAAATCTTCTTCATTTACCTGTATTTAATTTTTCATATCTATTCTTTCTTTTCTTTCCTTCCTTTTCTTTCAACATATTTGTTAGCTTTGTTTTCCTCGCTTTATTCCCCACTTGGCACCTTGCTTTAGTTTTGTTTTCCAGTTTATGCTTAAGTTAGTTTTGTTCTTAACTGGTAAATATAATTTTTTATTTCCTTTGTTCACCAGGTCAATCTACTTATGTTCACTTTGCTCATGGGTATATATTCAATTATTTTAAATTACTGTTTGCCTGACTTTGTAACTGCTATTTGTCTGGGGTTCTTCTTTGGTTTCTTATTCTTGAATATTTGTTTTAATCTTTCTCAATGCCATAACAAATTACTTGTGGAAATTTCATTCCTGACCAGAAATCAAACCCTGAGCCTTTGGAATGGGAGCACAGACTCCAAGATGGTAGACTACCAGAGAACAAACCCTAGAGAGTATCAAATAGTGAGAAGTCACACAAAGGAAACCATTTGAATACAAGACCTGGCATCACCCAACCACCAGTAGCATCCTGTGCAGGATGCTTCATCTAAACAGCAAACAAAACAAAAACATAAACCCAATCATCAGCAGACAGGATTACCACCTCACTCAGCCTTGCCCATCAGAGGAAAAACAAACAAACAAACAAAAACTCAGCACAAATCTCACCCTATAAAAGCTCACACAGACCATTGGATGAACCTTATGAGGGAAGAAATCAGAAGGAAGAAAGAATTAAACCTTCCTCAAGGAAAGAATTCAACTTTCCTTGAAGCCTGAGAAAAGGAGCCCTCAAACACAATAACTTAAAAAAATAATAATGAAAAGGCAGAGAAATACTGCACAAATGAAGGAACAAACTAGAAACACAGAAATCCAAATAAAAGAAGAGGAAATAAGCAAACTACCTGAAAAAGAATTCAGGATGATGATAGCAAATATGATCAAAAATCTTGAAAACAAAATGGAGAAAATGCAAGAATCAATTAACAAAGACCTATAAGATTAAAGAATAAACACACAGAGACAAACAACACAATTACTGAAATTAAAAATACTCTGCTGCTGCTGCTGTTCCTGCTAAGTCACTTCAGTCGTGTCCGACTCTGTGCGACCTTATAGACGGCAGCCCACCAGCCCCCCCGCCCCCCATCCCTGGAATTCTCCAAGCAAGAACACTGGAGTGAGTTGCCATTTCCTTCTCCAAAGCATGAAAGTGAAAAAGTCAGAGTGAAGTCGCTAATGTCATGTCCGACTCTTAGCGACCCCATGGACTGCAGCCTACCAGGCTCCTCCATCCATGGGCTTTTCCAGGCAAGAGTACTGGAGTGGGGTGCCATTGCCTTCCCCCAAAAATACTCTAGAAGGAATCAATAGCAGAATATCTGAAGCAGAAGAACGAATCAGTGAGCTGGAAGATAAAATGTCAGAAATAACTTCTGAAGAGCAGAATAAAATAAAAAGAATGAAAAGAGCTGAGAACAATCTCAGAGACCTCTGGGGCCATATCAAAAGCACCAACATTCAAATTATAGGGGTCCTGGAAGAGGAGAGAAAAAGAAAGGGTATGAGAAAATTTTTGAAGAGATTATAGTTGAAAATTTCCCCAACATAGAAAGTAAATTGTCAATCAAGTCCAAGAAGCACAAAGAGTCCCATGCAGGATAAACCCAAGGAGAAACACACCAAGACACATGCTAATCAAATTAACACAAGTTAAATACAAAGAAAGAATATTAAAAGCAGCAACGGAGAAGCAACAAGTAATATACAAGGGGAATGCCATATGCTTAACAGCTGATCTTTCAGCAGAAACTCTACAGGCCAGAAGGGAATGGCAGGGTATATTTAAAGTACTGAAAGGGAAAAATCTACAAGCAAGATTAGTGTAGCCGGCAAGGATCTCATTCAAAACTGATGGAGAAATGAAATGCTTCTCAGATAACCAAAAGTTAAGAGAATTCAGTACCACCAAACCAGGTTTACCACAAATGTTAAAGGGACTTATATAGTTAAAAAATACAACAGAAGAAAAAAGATCTACAAAATCAACCCCAAACAATTAAGAAAAGGGCAATAGGAACATAGATATCAATAATTACTTTAAACGGATTAAATGCTCCAACCAGAAGATACAGACTTGCTGAATGGATACAAAAACAAGACCCATATATATATGCTGTCTATTAGAAACCCACTTCAGACCTCAAGACACATACAGACTGAAAGTGACAGGATGGAAAAATATATTCCACACAAATGAGAAGGAAAAGAAAGCTGGAGTAACAATCCCCATATCAGAAAAAATAGACCTTAAAATAAAGAAGATTACAGGAGATAAGGAAGGACACTACATAATGATCAGGGGTCAATTCAAGAGAAAGACATAGCAATTGTAAATATCTATGCACCCAACATATGAGCGCCTCAATACATAAGACAAACACTGAGGAGAAATTGACGGTAACACAATAATAGTAGGAGACTTTAACACCCCACTCACACCAATGGACAGATCATCAAAACAGAAAATTAATAAGAAAACACAAGTCTTAAATGATACATTAGATGAGATAGATCTCATTGATATCTTCAGGACATTCCATCCAAATGCAGAAAAATACACCTTATTCTCAACTGCACGGAATATTCTCCAGGATAGGCCATATCTTGGGTCACAAATCAAACCTCAGTAAATTTAAGAAAATTGAAATCATATCAAGCATCTTCTCTGACCACAATATTATGAGACTAAATATCAATTACAAGAAAAAAAGTGTAGGAAACACAAACACATGGAGATTAAACAACACATTTCTAAATAACCAACAGGTTACTGAAGAAATCAAAAGGGAAATAAAAAAATTTCTAGAAACAAATGACAATGAAAACACAACTCAAAACCTATGGGATACAACAAAAGCAGTCCTAAGAGGAAAGTTTGTAGCAACACAATCCTACCTCAAGAAACAAGAAAAACATCGAATACAAAACCTAACTTTACACAACTGGGGGAAAAAAAGAAGAAAAAAAACCAACATTAGTAGAAGGAAAGAAATCATAGAGATCCAAGGAAAAATAAATGAAAAAGAAATGAAAGAAGCAATAGTGAAGAGTAATAAAATGAAAAGCTAGTTCTCTGAGAAAATAAATAAAACTGACCAACCTTTAGCCAGACTAATCAAGAAAAAGAGAAGAATCAAATCAACAAAATTAGAAATGAGAAAGAAGAGGTTTCAACAGACAATGCAAGAATACAAAAGATTATAAGATACTATATGGCAATAAAATAGATAACCTGGAAGAAATGGACAGATTCTTGGAAAAGTTCAATCTTCCAAGACTCAACCAGGAAGAAATAGAAATTATGAACAACCCAATTACAAGCACTGAAATTGAAGCTGTGATTTTTTTTAAAAAATTTCCCAAAACACAAAATCCCAGGACCATATGGCTTCACAGGAGAATTCTATCAAATGTTTAGAGAAAAGCTAATGTCTACTCTTCTAAAACTCTTTCAAAAAACTGCAGAGGAAAGATCACTTCCAAACTCATCCTACGAGGCTGCCATCACCCTTGACACCAAAACCAAACAAAGAAAACACGAAAAAAGAAAACTATAGGCCAATATCACTGATAAAACATAGACGCAAAACTCTTCAACAAAATTTTAGCAAACAGAATTCAGCAATACATCAAAAAGCTCGTACACCATGATCAAGTTGAGTTTATTCCACGGATGCAAGGATTCTTCAATATACAGAAATCAATCAATGTGATACACCATATTAACAAATTGAAAGATAAAAACCAAATGATCATCTCAATAGACGCAGAAAAAGCCTTTGACAAAATTCAGTACCCATCATGATTAAAATTCTTCAAAAAATAGGCATAGAAGGAACCTACCTCAACATAGTGAAGGCCATATAGGATAAGCCTACAGCAAACATTATTCTCAGTGGTGAAAACTGAAAGCATTTCCTATAAGATCCGGAACAAGACAAGGGTGTCTACTTTTGTCATTACTATTCAGTATAGTTCTGGAAGTCATGCTACAGCAATCAGAGAAGAAAAGAATAAAATGAATCCAGATGAGAAAAGAAGAAGTAAATCTCTCTCTGTTTCCAGATGATGTGATACTTTACAAAGAAAACCCTAAAGATAGTATCAGAAAATTACTAGAGCTAATCAGTGAATTTAGCAAAACTGCAGGATACAAAATCACAGAAATTAGGAAATCAGAAATCACTTACATTTCTATATACTAACAATAAAAAATCAGAAAGAGAAATTAAGGAATCAAACCCATTCACCACTGCAACAAAAAGAATTAAATATCTAGAAATAAACTTACCTAAGGAGACAAAAGAACTGATAATTACACAGAATATTACAGAAACAGAGAAAATTGCAAGACACTAAAGAAAGAAATCAAAGATGACACAAACATGGCGAGATATTCCATGTTCCTGAGTAGGAAGAATCAATATTGTGAAAATGACTATACTACCAAACACAATCTACAGATTCAATGTGATCACTATCAAATTACCAATGGAATTTTTTACAAAAAAATGAACAAAAAATTTCACAATTCATATGGAAACACAAAAGATCTCGAATAGCCAAAGCAATCTTGAGAAAGAAGAATGGAACTGGAAGAATCCCTTCTTGACTTCAGATCATACTACAAAGAAAGCTACAGTCATCAAGACAGTATGGTACTGGCACAAAAACAGAAATATAGACTAATGGAACAAGATAGAAAGACCAGAAATAAACCTATGAAACTATGGGTACCTTATTTTTGACAAAGGAGGCAAGAATATACAGTTGGACAAAGACAGCCTCTTCAAAAACTAATGCTGGGAAAACAGGACAGCTACTTATAAAAGAATGAAATTAAATTACTTCCTAACATCATACACATGGAACAACAGACTGGTTCCTAAAAGGAAAAGGAGTACATCAAGGCTGTATATTGTCATCCTGCTTGTTTAACTTATATGCAGAGTACATCATGAGAAACGCTGGGCTGGAAGAAACACAAGCTGGAATCAAGATTGCCGGGAGAAATATCAATAACCTCAGATATGCAGATGACACCATCGTTATGGCAGAAAGTGAAGAGGAACTAAAAAGCCTCTTGATGAAAGTGAAAGAGGAGAGTGAAAAAGTTGGCTTAAAGCTCAACATTCAGAAAACGAAGATCATAGCATTTGATCCCACCATTTCATGGAAAATAGATGGGGAAACAGGGGAAACAGTGTCAGACTTTATTTTGAGGGGCTCCAAAATCACTACAGATGGTGAGTGCAGCCATGAAATTAAAAGATGCTTACTCCTTGGAAAGAAAGTTATGACCAACCTAGATAGCATATTCAAAACCAGAGACATTACTTTGCCCACAAAGGTCCATCTAGTAAAGGCTATGGTTTTTCCAGTGGTCATGTATGGATGTGAGAGTTGGACTGTGAAGAAAGCTGAGTGTTGAAGAACTGATGCTTTTGAACTGTGTTGTTGGAGAAGATTCTTGAGAGTCCCTTGGACTACAAAGAGATCCAATCAGTCCATTAAAAGAAGCTAAGTCCTGGGTATTCATTGGAAGGAATGATGCTAAAGCTGAAACTCCAATACTTTGGCCACCTCATGCGAAGAGTTGACTCATTGGAAAAAGAGTCTGATGCTGGGAAGGATTGAGGCAGGGGGAGAAGGGGACGACAGAGGATGAGATGGCTGGATGGCATCACCAACTGGATGGACATGAGTTTGGGTGACCTCTGGGAGTTGGTGATGGACAGGGAGGCCTGGTATGCTGCAATTCATGGGGTCGCAAAGAGTCTGACACAACTGAGCGACTGAACTCAACTGAACTCAACTGAACACCATTCACAAAGGTAAACTCAAAATGGATTAAAGATGTAAATGTAAGACCGGAAACTATAAAACTCTTAGAGGAAGACATAGAACACTCGATGACATACATCAAAAGCAAGATCCTCTATGACCCACCTCCTAGAGTAATGGAAATAAAAACAAAAGTAACCTAGTGGGACCTGATTAAATGTAAAAGCTTTTGTACAGCAAAGAAAACTATAAGCAAGGTGAAAAGACAACCACTCAGAATGGAAGATAATAATAGCAAATGAAACAGCTGACAAAGGATTAATTTCCAAAATATACAAGTAGCTCATACAACTCAACACCACAAAAAGAAACAACACAATCAAAAAGTGAGAAAAAGACCTAAACAGACATTTCTCCAAAGAACGCATACAGATGGCTATCAAACACGTGAAAAGATGCTCAGCATCACTCATTATTAGAGAAAAGCAAATAAAAACTATAATGAGATAGCACTTCACACCAGTCAGAATGGCCATCATCAAAAAGTCTACAAACAATAAATGGTGATCAAGGTGTAAAGAAAAGGGAAGGTTCTTGAACTGTTGGTGAGAATGTAAATTAACACAGCCACTTTGGAAGATGGTATGGACATTTCTTTAAAAACTAGGAATAAAAGCACCATC